>CAUYQG010089025.1:0-36360 GCA_963574415.1 Tarsius wallacei
TTTTGAGTTGGCGTCACACTCTGTCGCCCAGACTGGAGTGCAGTGGCCGCTCCCGGCCACCGCAGCTTCGACCTGCTGGGCTCCGGCGATCCTTCCGCCTCAGCCTTCCGAGTAGCCGGAACTACAGGCGTGCGCTACCACGCCTGGCTAATTTTTTTGACTTATTGTAGAGATGAGGCTATGCCAAGTTGCCCAGGCGAGTCTCGAACCCGCGGGCTCAGGCAATCCACTCACCTCAGCCTCCCAAGGCGCGGGATTACAGGCGGAGCCACCGAGCCTGGCTGCTAACTTCTTATACATATCATTTGCATGGGCTTATCTATCCATTTACTTTTAGTCTATCTTTGTCTTTATACTTGAACTGTATCTCTTGAAGGCAGCTTACATTTTGATCATGGTTCTTTTTTATATCATTTCTTTCTCTCAAGTCATTTTTCATTATTTTCTAGTTTTTCACTTATAGTGAACATACTTAGTTTTACTTAAGTGAGTTACACATGCTGCTTTAAAATCCTTGTCTGCTAATTCTAATATCTGGGGCATCTTGAAGTGTTTCAGTTGATCTTGTTTTTTAAAAGTAGGTTCTATAGTCCAGTTTCTTTATATATTAGATACTTTGAAATTGGGTTTTAGACATTATGAGTGTTAAGATGTGGAAATTCCGGGTTCTTTCTATTTCTCTGATAAGTGTTGTTTTCTTTATTTTAGCAATAAATTATCTTGGTTGGGCTTGAACTCCAAACACCATTTTAGGCCTTAGCTCTAGCTTCTGCTGAAATGTTTTCATTTCATCAGTGCTTCTTTCAGTCAGTTCCACTGACACATGGTTCGGGGTCATTCAGAGATGTGGGTAGACAGAATTCGAACTTTTCATATCTGGATTTTTCTATTCCATGAGTCTCCCAATCTCTATAATAGTCATGGATCCCCTGATTTTAAATTTCTGGTTTACCAGGGAGGAACTCCAGTGTCCAAAAGTAGAGACAAGTGGGAACTCACTTTATTTGATTTCTCTCCTCATAGTATGCATTCTCCACTGGAGTCTGCTAATTTTTGTCTTACATGAAGGTTTTTAAATTGTTTTCTGCATTTGAGTCAGTCTAGTGGGCACTTATTCTGGTATTAATGAAAATGAAATACAGTAGGAGTAATTTTCATTTAACTGTTTCCTCCTCTATCTGAAGTTTGGAGCTATGGGAGTCAATGATGTAACCTTTTCTGTGTACAAAGTATTTTCCAATCACTGATCTTAGAGTTATTTTTTTTCTTTTTTTAGTCTTCCATAACATTTTGTTCGTATGTCTATTATAGAACTTAGAGCATTATGTTTTCTTACATATCTGTCTCCTCTTTAAGACTACAATCAGTGATTATTTTTTACTTATGTTACCCCAGAGCCTGGCAAAATCCTAGCATGAAGTGGAAGTCTGATAAATGTTTTTAAAATGCATCCTCATACCAACTGTGTGTGTATTAATGTGGCCAGTTTAGAAATAGTCATTTTCTGGTTTACTTAAATTTATCTATTTTGTGTATATTGTGAAAAGATTCTTTTTTACAATAAATATGGTGATGATGTTTCCACTAATAAAATTAAAAATAAGAAAGCTAGTTGAATATTGTGCTGCTCAACTGAAAAGATAATTTTGTCTATAGGCATAACACCCTGAAAGTGCCCAATTTTGTCTGAATATTAGACTGCCCAGTACTACCTCTAGGTAAAATTGCAAGATTGGTGACGGTTCATCTTGACTCTCCTCTGCTTTGCTAACGTCATAATCTGAACCCCACGCCCCCTGCCTCTAGCCTCTATCTGTTTACTAGACAATTAGGGCTTGGTTTATTGTGAGAGAGTTACAAAGCCTTAAAAATTTACATTTAGTCTATTATAAATTGTTGTTTAGGGGCCGGTATTTATGGGAATGGTCCCTAAACTTGTATTTTTTTTTTTTTTAATTTTGGAGAATAAGCATCTTCCCATAATAACCAAAAAAAGATGCCTGGTTACATTTGTTTTCATGGGTACATTTTCCCACGTAGAAGATGAGCTTAATATTCAACACAAAAGCTTATCTTAAATTTAGGATGCTGTTCTAAACAGTTGGATAATATTTCTGTTTTCCTCCTCCAATAAAATGGCCAATTTATACATATATATATGCATGTATATATATATATATTTCCCCTGAAGGCTTAGCACAGGTCTCTATGGAACTGAATACAAAGGTCTGGTCATAAATTACAAGAAATACATACACCCATATAATAAATAACCAAAAGGTTCAAAACTTATCTAATTCACCTTTTTAAATAAATTAAATCATTGTCAGGTTAGCATTTTAGATGGCATTCCAAAAATTTAAATGACTTCTATATATTTTGTTGATTGGACCCACTAAGACACATTGTAAACAAGCAAAAAGCATCAATATTTTATTTTATCCAGGACAAATGAATTCTGTGAAGATGCATCTAAGGGGAACTTATTCTTTATAGTTACCTAAACTAGAAAACCCTCTAGAGAAAGTCCTTATCCTTGGCTTCTGAAGTCAGCAAGTGTGACTCTCAAGTGTGTCATAATATTTTTACATTTCCTTCTGTTTCAGGCATCTTAATTGATGTTAGTCTTATTACTCATTCTAAACTCTCTTCTGTGCTAAGATAATTTCTTATCTTATTGCTCCGTTTGGCGATGAAGGGTTAAAAAAAGCCTGATTAAGCTGTAAATGGCTGACATTTAGCTATCCAGTATGAATCTGCAGTTAAAACATCCGTGCAAATGAGTTTCAGTGTCTGCTTTTTCAACAGGCGCACCCCTGGTACCTCTCCATCCCTCCCCTTTATTCTGTCTTATGCGCTTCATTATGGAACAGGACAAATTGCAGTACATTTTTCTTTTCCCCTCTGTTTCAACCCCACTGAGAATTAGGCTTTCAGAAAAGCTTCTCATTTTGATGCTAAAAGGCCCCGATATTTTGCCTGACAAATTAAAGGTGGAATTAAACAGAAGTGAGTGGCTTATCTGTGAAATGTCTCTACCTCCTACATGTGCAGCCAGTGACAGGGAAGCTGGAGAGGCTGGGTTAGCCCCACTGGAGGCCCTGTTAACAATTCCAGTGTCTGAGTGGCAGCTGGAAACAAGGCCCTGACTGTTTGCCTGCTGTCTGGTCTTGCATTATTAGGTAAAATAAAAGTCCTTTTCTCTGAGAAACTTTTTACCATAAAACAATTCCCAGTCATTCACAAGTCAAAGGCAACGAAAAAAGAGCCCAGTGTAAAATGCTGTAAACCGGCACATTGTCTTCAATCATTTTCTCACTATTCACAGCTGAAAGGGGAAGAAGATGAGAAGGGAAGGGAAGGGGCAAGTTAAGGCGTCTTTTGACAGAAATGTCGGATCGCTGCTGTTGAGGCCTCCAATCATGGCCGGTACTTGAGCCATGCAATCGGCGTGAACTCTGCTGCCCTCCTTCCAGGCCCAATTCTCTCCTCCGCTGCCTCAGCAGCTTTTCTTCCCCTCAACTCCTTTCATTTTATCTGATGAGACTGACTAGACAATGTCTAACTGATCACCTTGTTTGAGGCATTCTACCTAATTCACAGCTTGGTTTTACAGACACCAGACCGTAATATACCTTGTGAATTACAAGGTGTTAAAAGTCTAGTTTAATGCGCTGTCCTCATAATGTACATGTAGCATTATTTTAATTTTGCCAACAGAGACATAGAGGTCGAGAAAAATTAAGAAATGTTGAAGTATCTAAAAAAAGTGGTTACAAAAACACAGATGTCCCTCTCCTGCTATTGCTTGTCTACATTCTGTCTTGGCCATGGCAAGATGTGTTTGCCCACAGCGACTGGGCAAATACCTACAGAGTTCCTCGTTGCTAGGACTTACTCGTTTCAGGAAGGAGCTGTGTCACAGCAGATGACCATAGAAGCAGCCGCAAACTTTCTCCTAGTTCCCCGATCTGAACCTCTATCTGATTTAGGTCCTGATCATGAACTGCTAGAAACCCTCTCACTAACTTACAGCACCAGAGTTTATCTTTTATTTTGCAGTAGGCTGAGGCTGGTTTGTGGCAGCCAATTGTTAAATATTTAGGGATTCTGTTACTGCTTGTTAAATCAATGGCTGCTTGAAATCAGCCATGGTGAAGATATTTACACCACAGAAATTGGCAAATGCTACAAGTCAGGTTTTTTTAAAAAATTACTAATACTATTTTCTTTTTTCCCAGAAGGCTGGGTTGCTAGCATATGATTGCTTAAAGCATACAATTTAGGAGAAATCTAAGAGTCTAGGGATGAGAAAATATTTATTTATTCCTAATATAATAAACTGTCTAGAAATTCTTCTAAATGTTTTACTCTGCTTAGGACTTGGTGAATCTCTTTGATTGAATGGACTGACCCTAGGTTGCATACAGCTATCACATATTGTGAGTAGCCCATGTAATCCTGAACTCAGCTGCCACCTTGCAATATCCCACGTTTTCCTATCTACAAGGTTAATTGATCCCCTAATCAAAATTAAAGATACACTGTCTAAGTGCCTGCATTGAGCAAAGGAAATCACTCAATTGTCATTTCCATGCTAAGCACAACAGATTTCAAATTGAACTATTTTTCATGAAATTGAGTACAGAAGATGATTTAACTCAACAAACAGTTATTGAGTACCTATTATGAATGGCATAATTAACACAAATAAAATAATTTTAATATCTCAACAACTCATTGAAGAGTAATGTGGATGTTTAATGAATATTTATTAGGAATTTGGATGGAGTTCATATCATAGCAAAACATCTGTAAGGCAGTTTTGAGATGTTTTTGCCAACTCCTTATTTTATGCCACATGCCCAGATCATTTTTACCATTTTCACCTTCCCACTCTTTTTTTTTTCTTGCGTCTTTTTGCACTCTTTGCCATTCTTAGCCCCTCTCAAGTAACTGTTTCCTCTCCCTCTCCTGATTTTCCTGTCTAGATATTTTTCTCTCTCCTTCATAGTTCCAATTCAGCAATGATGAACTCCCTGGGCTTCCTCAACTGAGCAAATCTTTCCATTGCACAGTTCAGTCCAAAGCCAGTAGCCCATCAATTCAGATATGGTAGTTTTTGCTTTGCCTTTGATTATAATGATGTGTGCCATTCTTTTTATGACAACATAACACATTTACTGAGATCCCAGGCAATTAATACCTCACCTTTATGGCCTACTGAGGCACCTTTTATACACTGTATGCTTATATATATTTGTTGAAGCCAGCCACCTGCATTGGGTCTATTTAACAAACTTATATATACTTATATTTAACTAAGGTATATTTTCCAGAGACTCAGATAACTGTATTATACAAAGTTAGGATCTTGAAAAAAAAAAAAAACCCAAAAGAAAATACAGTCAATCTTTGAAATTGGAAATAACAGCCGGGCTCGGTGACTCAGCCTGTAATCCCGCACCTTGGGAGTCTGAGGTGAGTGGATTGCCCGAGCCCACGGGTTAGAGACCCGCCTGGGCAGGCGAAACCTCATCTCTACAATAAATCAAAAAAATTAGCCAGGCGTGGTAGTGCGCGCCTGTAGTTGCGGCTACTCGGAAGGCTGAGATGGAAGGATCGCCGGAGCCCAGCAGGTCGAGGCTGCGGAGGCCGGGAGTGGCCACTGCACTCCAGTCTGGGTGACAGAGTGAGACTCCAACTCAAAAAAAAAAAAAAAGAAATTGGAAATAACATGATGTTCTTACTGCTTAAATGAGAATGATTATGCATGTATATGTCCAATATAATTAATGTAAGGAAGAGAAAAATGTGGCTGAAAAATGGTTTGGTGCAAGAGAGGCTCATAACAAAATGCAGTGTTATTACGGGTCTGATTGTTATTTGTAGGATATTGTCCTGGTTAAGTGACCATTGCTCAAGCCTGACTACTGCTTACAGGTCGAGTTGCTGTGAGATTTTAATTCACTAGAGGGAGCTTATGGGTAGAAGTGATGCAGTTCCCGCACAAGGAAGATTGATTGCATTCATTCAGTCCCCACAGCCTGAAAAATACTTCCTATTTATTTTATTCAGGAGCTTGTTGTAACATATCCCAGAGTTGCCTAGTCATTTTTTTCCACTAGTGAAAAGTCTAATTTCCTTTTCCATTTTTTATTTTTCTATGCAATTCACTCAATCCCCATAATGGTCTAACATCCCACTATATTTGACTCTCTATGTTCTTATCTGGTTTCATCACCAATGCTCATTGTAGTTTTATCCCAAAGAACGGCCAATAAAAGAGTTAATCCCCTTGGGGTGCCTACCTGCTTCATGTCTGAATAATAAAAGTTTTTTTTTTTTATTGTTCAACCACTATTTGAGCAGGGAAAAGAAAGAAAAAAGAAAAAGTGACATATTTTGTTATATTTGGTTAGTAATAAACTTAGCATACCTCAGTTGCCACTTTACCAGTATATGGGGCACATTTCCCAAAATTATGTTTTACTATTTGACTTTTCTTTAAGTCAGATTCTGAATAACAAGAATTAGTAACAGTTAATAAAAATTATTTGCCATTTTAACAGTCAGCTTAAACCAAAGTGGTAGACAGTAGTTTAGATATCAATCACTTAATGCCTCATTTTGGTATATGTGTTTGTTTCAAAAATTAGTATAAAACATGTGTTGAAAGAATGTTTGCACTTGTATAGATGTCTTCATCTTTTAATACCCACGCCAGAGTCAAAGCTACCAAAGACTACTTCCTCACCAGTACTGCCTGATAGTTTCTTGTTTTATTTTTTCTCCTAAGTTTATCTCAGAAAAATTCAATATTGACTGATTATCACTCTTTTAAAATTGTTTTTTGTTCAGTTAATTATAGTCAGCTTAAACATTTTTTGCCAAAATTCATTTTTGTGGAATATTAGTAAGTAGGTATTTCAGGGGTACACAAGACCATCCTAAAATAGACAACTTTATAGAAAAGCTCAAAGGATTTAGAAAAAAGTTATACTCATGTTTATAATGTATTATAGCAAAAGGATACAAATTAAAATCAGCAAAGGGAAAAGGCGAGGATGGGGTCTAGGAGAAACCAGATGCAAGGTTTCAGATATCTCCTCCCAGTGGATCCACAGGGAACTGCTTAAGGCTTTCAGCAATGGTAAAGGACAACACTTATTAAGTAGTTCCAACCAGGGAAGCTGACATGAGCCTTGATATCCAGAGTTTTTAACTGGGGAGTTAGTCATATAGGCATGGAATGTCCTTAGAACTGATCTTAGCTACTTGGACACTAACCCCACCATAGTATTCTCTATAAGTCATGTTGTTAGGATAAATACATCCGGTCAAACTGGTACAGCATGGCCCAAGGCCTGAGGCATACAAAAAACAGATGCTCATCATAAAAACAGCATGACACAAGTTCTCAGGAATATAAAACATTCAAAGCAGGCAGAATATCCAAGGGCTCATAATTTATCTTCCATAACCCCCTTGCCAAGAGTCAGTCCTGAAGATAGTGAGCCTTTCTTGAGATGTCCATGGTTTGAGCAACCTAGACCTCCTGAGTTAACTCTTTCCTGCCCAGTGTTACTCAAAATTAAGTTTCCTTGGCTAAATACTTGCGACATGCTGAGTTAAATAATATCAAACAGCTTTCTCCTCTGCTATTAGTATGTCAATATCCATGTGATACCCTAAGTGTGTGAGTGTTCATATGCCTCTGCATTTAATGGATTTCAAAATCTTCCCTCTGTCCCCACCCCAAAGATTTAATTTTAGGAAATGTTCTACATGACTCTTCACATATGATCAAGGAATTTGTGTCCAAAGAAAACATTAGTTTAAAGGGAAAATGGAAAACAACTTGAGGAATGTGAGTTACTGGCAAAGAAGCCATAGTTAGATATTGGATATAAAGAACTGTCCTTGTCTCTTGTTAGTATCTTTTGTCTCCACCATGAGACAATTGAGAACTTGCTTTTAAATTTTTCATAAATTGTTATCTTTTGTGTTTTGCTAATAAAAATCAATGTATTTTTTTAACCTTATCACTTGAGTCATGAAAATGAATATTTGGGTTAAGATCATATTTATTGGAATAACTGTCAGTTGCTAATAAGTAAAAATTATTTAGCTATTAAAATGGAATGCCCTCAGGACTGACCTCTTTGAAATGCTAGGAGAATGTCAAGCAAAATGTCCTTAAAACATAAGGAGTTTAAATAGACTGACTAATAAATGAAAATAACCTATGAGCTTCTGAAATAAGTTTCCTATATGATAACTAACTGATTATATTTGAAATATAATCTACTGAGCTTACTACAGGTCCTTTAAATTCTTCCTATTGTAGTTGTTACTACTGTTCTTATTCTGTGAATCTGCAGCAGAGCCAGAAATGAGAAAAATGGGAAATGCAAAAGGCAATTTGAAATTAGCAGGCAGTCATTTGAAAACTTGGGTAAAAAAAATCTTATGGTCCTGTTAATGTAACATGGTATGAAGAGACTCTCCCAAGCATTTTGTCTCACATAAAATTGTGCAATGCACACATGAATTTGCAGAAACGAAAGAAGTGAAATCACACCAACTTGTTCACAGGAATATGTCACTGGGTTCAAGCAGTATGAATCATTTATTTATTTCTGAAATCTAATAAACATCTTTATTAAAATGGAAGCATGTTTCATTACCAGAGATATTTTTGATTTGATAGCAAACAAGCTTTCTCTTATATATTTGGCATATGTATCACATATGCTTTTGATGTAAATATCAATGCATAACAAAATAAATACCATCCAATTAGACATATTTAATATGTACTGTGCTGTGCATTATAGGGCTACATTTTAAACACATGGGAAATATATTATAGTATTTTAGTACAAAATACATATTAAGCTCTATCTTGTATTTGTCCCATAACTGGTATCAACAACGGCAAGTGTATAAACATTTTTTTAAACAGAGAATTTGTGAAATCTTTGACTCTTCCCACTTTCACTTTGGAGAATAAATTTTGATAGTACCTCCTTATAACAAATAGTATGATATGTTTAATCAGTGGATAAGCTTTGATATTTAGCAATCTCAGAGTCCAACATATGGATATGATAATCAAAAACCTATAGTGCAGACCACTTGTTAGTGTAAAACAGGATGTAATAGAAGCTTAAGTATACAGATAGACAAGGCAGTATATGAAGAAAAGCTGAAAGATGTGTATTTCACATACTGCACAAAACCTAACAGTTCAATAATGGTCTTCAGGCAGATTGAGGCTCTCTGGGACTTTCAGCAGCTCATCCAGTCCCTCAAATATTTGAAGTAGCTCAAAGATGAGATCTTCTTTATCTTTAGACTCCAGCTTGCCATAGAATTTAACCTCAGATTAAGTCTACTGCAGGCCAGAGGGACCCATGAAGTCTTCTGCAAATAGCTACCAATAAGGAACTTGGGATTTCATTAGACAATGGTATGTGCAGAGGGCCTGTGCCAAAGCTCACATACAGAAAACCCTTGAGCTTAAGCCAGTCTCCTACCAGATTTGTTTTTGCCTGTATAATATCATTTTTTAATTAGAATATATCACATAAGAATAATTTCAGATGTTCTTGAAGAAATTAGTTTCTTTGGCAGCAATGAGCATGGCAACAATGGCTCTTCATTTCACCATACTCGTATAACTGTTACATCTCTGAACTCTGTCAACATGTGTGTTTACAATGCCTAGACTAAATTCACTCAGTTATACTTGAGAAATTTTAAAAAAGACAAACTAAAAAAGACACATTAAGTAAGTGTTACATGGGTATTTATAGAATAAACATAATTTATATTCTTCTCTTGGAAAATTGAATATGGACTATAATTCATATTTGCCTAGTACAGATAAATGGCTGGTTTGTCTCTTAATGTGGCTCAATGTGCCAATCTGAGGACTGTCTCTAAAAACAACTCTTCCAGTGAAAGGGAATAAGATAAAAAATAAATAAAGTAAGAGTATTAAAAAAAAAACACATTGCTGAAATTGGGCTTTTGAAATATTCCCAGCCTGATTTAAAGGTTGAGTGTTAAACGGCCCCTCCATTAAAGTAGTAGCTTTAAGATAGATCAAGAGGCCTGGCTCGGTGGCTCAGCCTATAATCCTAGCACTTTGGGAGGCTGAGGCAAGCAGATTGCCTGAGTCTGTGGGTTTGAGACCAGCCCGGGCAACTTGGTGAGACCTCGTCTTTACACTAAATTTTTAAAAATTAGCTGGGCATGGTAGCATGCGCTTGTAGTTCCAGCTACTGGGAAAGCTGAGATGGAAGGATCACCTGAGCTCAGCAGGTTGATGCTGGTGTGGCCGTGAGCGTGCCACTGCACTCCAGCCTGGGCGACGGAGTGAGACTCTAACTAAAAAATATATATATATCAAGAAAGGTTTCTGGGGAACCAGAGGTTCTAGGGTAGTATACAGAACCTAAAGATGAAAATAATCCAGTGTTGAATTCCCTGAGCAGCAAATACCTTGGATACTTTGGAGAGATCTAATATGCAAATTGAGGTTTCTTCTGGGGCTGTATTATGCCAAAATATTTCTCTGTCATGTCTTCTTCTTCAATGAAGACCTCATATATGAGAGCCTTTCTATAGTGGTGTGTTGTGGGAATGAGCAGAAAGAAGCTGAATCTCTTTGGAGAAAAATGGGGCCGGGAGGGAATCACTGCCAAGAATGGAAGTCCAGATCTAGTTACAGTGTGATCCTCACCTGGACCAGAACTTGATATTGCTTAGAGATGGGCTCTCCTGTAGTCAGAGTATATGTGACTCTTCCATTTATCAGGTAAATGCTATGCATACAAAATGGGGGAAGGGCATTTACATTCAAGATGAAGAGAGTTGATTCCCGTTTTATAGATGAGGAAAACAAGACCCAAAAATGTTAAATTACTTTCCAAAGGTCACCAACTAGCAAGTGGCAGAGACTGGATTCATACCCAGATCTATCTCATCACATACTTGATATTCTTCATATTTTATTTATAAGGCATGATTTATGGTGATCATTATGTCATCTGTATGCAAATACAAGAGGTAGTTGCGCTAGACATCAGAGAGAGACTTGTGTATGGAAACCTGCTGCTCAATTTTATCATTTTGTTGAGCATTTCAAAACTATCTTTAGATCAATCTTTGGAATTATCCTAATTGTATATATTATCTGTCAGGTAATAGAAGGTTCCAAAAACTTTAGAATTATTTCTTCATAACAAACTAGTAGGTTTAGTTGAACATTTCAAATAGTTAGTCTCAAAATTAAAATTCCTCTAAAATTCCTCAAAGAAGAACTTTAAGTATGGGTAGACTCATTACCTGCTAGACTGCACCATCTCATTCTCTATTTCTCAGTAAACTTTTACCTCTATACTCATTATATCTTGTTTCATTAACCTGTGGAAGGCTAGTTGGAATTTGTCTCCTTTCTATGAATTAGGATTTAAGCTTTTTCCAGCTTCAGATTGCACAAACACATAAAAAGGAGGCTCTATATTCATGCATCCTAAAATTTTTAGATGCCCTTTTACTTGCAAAAGCTGAGGGGTTTTATAATCCCCCAACTCCAGCACTAAGCAGAGAAACTTAGTAATATGTTGAGTGAAATGCTACACTGTGTTAATAACAGTTTTGAAAGAAATCAGGAAAGTTAATCATGTGTGGACACAGGGTTAAGAAGCAATGTAACAGACTATTAAGCTTAATATAGATATGTGATATAAGCATATGCAGACAGCCATTAGCATAAATTCATGTTACAGAAGAGCAGCACGGCATGCCACGTGGTGGATTTATAATGTATGTGAGGGGCAGGATGAAGATCAATAGCAGAAGGAAGTGGGTCAGAGAATCCATATACAGGTTCTGAATCAGGATGATAAAACCACTGCAAATTATAACTACATTATTTTTGAATGGTGTTACGCCTGAAACTGTATTACATAGACATGTCAAGTGAAGGGCCCTATAGCAGGGAACTCTCCCATAGTTTCCAGTGGGTTCAGCAGGAGAAATACCCACCTCTGTTAGTAGGAACTGGCTTCCCTTAATGCTGACGATCATTATGCTAATGAGGAATCAAGTATACAGATGCAATACTTAGCTAAGTTTTGGGGGACATTTGCATCTAAATAATTCTACAGACAGTTATATCTCAATATGCTTTCTGTTTTACAACCTATCGTGACGTAAAAATTGTATATGACCATCAAGAAAACTTATTCCAAACACCATATTTATAAATAAGTTCTTCTGGGGTTGTGCCTTTCAATGAAAAGAAGCAAATGTATTTTTTTTTTCTTGGTTTCAAGCAAAGCCCACTTATAAGATTTTCTGAATTACTTGTAGGAGTTCCTGTCTTGTAGAGGTTTTAATTTCTAGTTTACATGGCAAAATCAATATTTTTTTCCTTTGGAAGGTTTTCCTAGATATGGAAAATGAAAATACCTTTAGAAGTAGAAGAAAACTGTTATCACTCATGATCATGGCACAAAATTTTACTTTGATTGGGTCTCGGTCTATTTTAAATTGCTGCCCTTTCTTTTCTGTATGCTGTAATTTTTCAGAATTGTGAATCTTCTAAGAAATTATTTTTTTAAAGAAAACTTTCTCAGACTCAGACAATGAGAATAAAATGCTTATAGAGTTTTTTAAAATCACAAATTTGTTTATTTTTTTTTTCCAGGAGAAAACAAAACTCGCAGTAAGCTCATTAGTGTGTCTTCTCTCCCTTTCTGCCTTTCTCCCTCCCTCCTTTTCTTTCTTCCTCTTTCTTTCTCTTCCTTCCCTCCCTCCCTCCCTCCCTTCCTATTTCTTTTTCTTTCTTTCTTTCTTAAACCAAAAGTCTCTCATGCTGACAACTGTTATCATAACATCCCGGAGATGACCACTATCATTTCTTTTCAAAGAAGCTTCAAGGACTTTAGTATGTCTCAACTCTTTCCTTCCTCCTTGCCAGTAGCTACCTCACATTCAACTATCTAACCTCCATCCCTTTGGCTTAAAGTTAATATATCTATAAAATATCTGTTTCCTTGGAAAGACCACTACTGAACATTCTTATCAATGTTTTATTTCTTGGGTTAAAATCAAAGTGTGACAGGGAGTAAGGAATGGAAGCAGTGAGAACAAAGTCAGGCATGTGAGAGATGTATAAATTCAATGGGAGTCCACAGAGCAGAGAGAGAAAACTGTTACATTCATTGAACACCATGATTGCTTAAGAGCAAGATTTCAACAGAAAAAAATAGTAGCAATCATCCCAGTATCCATGCTGATGACCATAGCTAGCACTTAATAAGAGACAGCTGTAAGCTAAGCACTTTGCTATGGGCAAACCATGTGTTACATCACTTAGTCATCACAATTCATTATCCCAAACTTTACTGATGATAAAAACAACAATAACAACAACAAAAACAGTAAAGGAACATTTCTCAGTAATACCTATGCCTTTTCCTCATTTTCATTTATTTCTAAGCATGAGTAAGAAGGTCCAAAACACAATTCTAGACCATGTTTAAATCTTCATCTCTTTGGCGGCAAGTGTAGAAGGATAACAGAGCAAGAAGAAAGCTACAATATAGATCTTCATCTATGGATCTTCATTGTGTTTCTAATGTAAAGGGGCAGCTGAGCAGGGAGAAGGTAGGGTTTTAACGTAAAGGGTAAAGGTCACCCATCTAGGGAGAGTTTTAAAGGAGTTTAAATACTCAGCATGAGTTTTTCATTGATTTTTGGCAAAGGAATTATAAAATTAGCGCTCTTAGTCAAAAGACTAAGAGAGTAAAAAATTTGTCATGCTCTGATTTGAACCTAGATAGAAAATAAGTAATAGAGGCTAAAACCATGCACAATATGTTTTTTCAGTCGAAAAAGCTGTGTGTGTGTGTGTGTGCGTGTGTGTGTGTGTGTGTGTGTGTGTATGCACGCTTGCCCACCAGGTTAAAGACAAAAGATTAAGCTAGGACAAATTTAGTATTAACTTTCATGCCTATCTTTACTAAAATTTCAAAATGGAATCAATTTAGCCATGTCAATATTTTTCCAGTCTTGGCTATGTCTACTTTTTTTTTTTTTTTTTTTTGAGTTGGAGTCTCACTCTCACCCAGACTGGAGTGCAGTGGCCACTCCCGGCCACTGCAGCCTCTATCTGCTGGGCTCCGGCGTTCCTTCCGCCTCAGCCTTCTAAGTAGCTGGAACTACAGGCGTGCGCTACCCCGCCCGGCTAATTTTTTAAAATTTATTGTAGAGATGAGGTCTCGCCAAGTTGTCCAGGCGGATCTCGAACCCGCAGGCTCAGGCAATACACTCATCTCAGCCTCCCAAAGCGCGGGATTACAGGCTGAGCCACCGAGCCCGGCTAGCATTTATTTTCGATGAGTGATTTTTTTTTAACAAGTATACATATAGATGCTAGTAAACTTTTAATTATTGCATATATGAGAATATGTGTCTCTTGATTCTTGACTAGTAACTCATCTTTCATTAAAACGTTAAGCATTTAATTATTATCTCATTATGTAAAGTATGAGATCAATCCAATCTTTTGTTCAGATGCCCATACAATTTATTTATCCTTAAAATTCAATAGCTTTACTGAACTATCTACTGGTGTTTATCATTCCTTATTACTGTGTAATTTTGTTCTCTCTTCCTATATATCAATAGAAGTTTTCATCTATGTTTTAAAGGTATATTTATCTTCCCCTATTTTGTTTAATGACAACATATATTTATTTGTCTATAGCTCCATACCTTTGTCCATAGTTCCGTTATCTTCTGTCAACATTTTAAACATTATGTTTTTTTCCATTTTGCCTGAATTTCTCAAGCTTATCCTTCAGATACCTATGTTTCTAGTGATGTCTCTCTTTTGCTGTTTACTGCTTTTGGTCTGTCTTGCATTTCTATAATGATTTAATTTTATCTTCATTTCTAAGAGCTCTGCCAGCTTATGACAAACTTATTTGTGAAATATATCATACAGAAAATTATAACTTAACAGGTAACTTAACAGTTAAAGCAATAACTATTATAACAAAAGCACCAATTTACCAACTATCTTGCTCAAGAAATAGAACCCAAACAGGACGTTTGAGGCCCTGTTATGCTTCTCTTCTCATTCCTCTACATCAGAAACTCTGAATCCTAAAACTACAGCTAACCATTCTCTTTTTGTCTTTTACTTTTTTAATTTTCAATTTTAGCATTTTAAAATTCAACAGTATTTTTATTTGTCACTTATATGTTTTGGATCAATTAATACAGTGAGCAAATGCAGTGTTCTACGGAAAGCCTGGATGATCCCTTTAGAGTCCATTGGGACAGAGAACAGGAGTAACCAAGGTAATACATGGCCCTGAGCAAGACGATGAATAGATACTGTTGTCTATTCCAAGGGAGTGCAAAGTGCTTCTGATCTTTCCAGTTATAGATGGGAAAGGGTGTATTTACCAGATCAATAGCCTCATGCGAAGTTCCAGAGGCTGTGTCCATTTGCGTTGAACATTACATCCACCACAGTATCTGTGATTGGGAACCCAGCTTAGCTAAGTTTCTGTTTACCCACCATTGTCTATTATAAACAAATTGAATTTTCAGGGGATGGACTAGTAAATTATATGGTTATATTGTTTGTTTAATATAACTGAAAACAACATAACACATACTTTATCCATTAATATAATAGAAACACAGGGCAACCCCTTCGGGTTGCCTCCCCCTATGGGAGCTTTTCTGTCCTCTCAATAAATCCTACTTTCTAAAAAAAGAAAAAAAAATTTGCTCACTGTATGGAATACTATATATATAGATACACCATATATATATGGTATATCACTATCTGCCTATAATTTGAAGAAATAAAAATGTGTGCCAATATAGTCTAAATAAATGTGCATTTATAAAGTGCTTGGAAAAATATTTTCCACATGATAAGCATTTTGTATTAAATACATAAAAATGAATTATGACAGAAATACAAATCATGATAGTAATGTTATAAGCCACACATTTTAAACTCACAACTACACATTTTCTTTTCATCTGCTCTTTTCTGAAATCTGGAAGTTTACATGTAATAAGTGAAACTACTATTAAATTGTCAGTACATCTTGTAGTTTGGTAATATGACTAGATTTCTAAAATTTTTGTCATATGTCTGTTGACTTAAACCTTTTTTTTAGAAGCAATGTTGTTAAATATATGGTGAAAATAGCTCTAATTTTACATAACTATGTCTATTTTGTTATGCATCCAAATATACTGCTATTAAGTAAAAGTTCACAAATTTATATTTAAATAAACTTTAAAATTATGATGTAAAAAAGATGAGGTGAATGTTGTATAGCATTGAAATGAAATAATCTTCAGAATATTTAATAAGAAATAGAAAAATATAAGTATTAAATTGCATATTTTAATTTATTCACTTAAAACTTTGATTACTACAAAGTTTGTCTTTTTTTATTTTTTATTATTAAATATATTTTTTATTTTAAAATTGTGGGGTACAGTTAAGGGTTAGGTATACAAATATGCATCATTCAGGCACTCTTGTGGATAAGGGGTGTCCCCTCCGTCCCAGGACAGATATTGACAATCATTAATCCCACCACCATTGCCCTCTCTGTTCCCCCCCCCATAGATTTTCACCACTGTCGATCCTTTTCTTATAGTATTACTGTAGATGTTCAAGGTCCACTTATTAGTGAGAACATGTGATACTCAGATCTTTGTTGCTGTGAAAGATTACTCAGTATTACAGATTCTAGTTCCATCCAGGTTGCCGTGAAATTCAGGATTTTGTTCTTTTTTATGGCTGTGTAGTATTCCATCGTGTATATGTACCACATTTTTTAAATCCAGTCCTCTTTTGATGGACAGCATGGTTGCTTCTAGGTTCTTGCTATTGTGAACAATGCTGTGATAAACATACGTGTGCAGGTATCTTTTTGATAGAGTGATTTGAGTTCTTCAGGGTATATTCCCAGTAGGGCGATTGTGGGGTCATATGGGAGGTCGATATTTAGAGCTTTTAGGAATCACCACACTGCTTTCCACAGAGGTTGCATTAGTTTACACTCCCACCAACAGTGTATAAGTGTTCCCTTTACACCACATCCTCTCCAGCATCTGTTATTTTTTGAGTTATTGATAATGGTCATTCTGACTAGAGTTAAGTGGTATCTCAGTGTAGTTTTGATTTGCATCTCCTTGATGATTAGTAAGGTTGAACATTTCTTCATGTGTCTGTTGGCTGCTCGGATGTCTTCTTTTGTGAAGTGTCTGTTCATATCTTTTGCCCACTTTGTAATGGGGTTGTTTGTTTTTTTCTTTACAGCATGTTTGAGTTCCTTGTAGATCCAAGATATTAGTCCTTTGTCAGACATGGAGTTGGCAAATACTTTTTCCCAGTCTGTGGGCTGCCTCCCTGCTCTCTTGATGGTTTATTTGGCTTTGCAGAAGCTTGTCAGTTTAATGAGGTCCCACTTGTCTGTCTTATCTCTTATGGCCCGTGTGTTTTGGGTTTTTTTCAGGAATTGGATGCCAGTTGCAATTTCCATAAGGGTGTGTCTTGCATTTTCTAAAGTTCTTATGGTTTGAGGTTCTACATTTAGGTCTCTGATCCATTTAGAGTTAATTTTTGTGTATGGGGATAGATACGGGGCTTGTTTGAGTCTTCTGCATGTGGTCAGCCAGTTTTCCCAGCACCATTTACAGAATAGGTTCTCCTCTCCCCAGTGGCAGGTGGTGGAGGCTAAGTTTGCCTTTAAAAGCTGTGCGTAGAACATAATTTCCATTGAAAGTGTTCTAAGCGATCTATATTAAACTCTTAAAAAATATTTGATAAATGAGAAGCAAAGAAATATTATAATTGATTTTAACTTTAACCCAAAACTTAGTTTAATTTTTAAAAAATGTGCTTTCTCCTACCGCCTGTCCATTTCTTATTTTTTGAATGTGCTGTAAACAAGACATTAGGACTGCATAAATTCTTTCCAGAATATTTTTTGTGTGTCCATTTTTCTCATTTCTTTTTTCTTTTTTTTTTAGTTGGAGTCTCACTCTTTCACCCAGGCTGGAGTATAGCAGTATGCTCACAGCCACCGCAGCCTCAACCTGCTGGACTTAGGCAATCCTTCCACTTCAGCCTTCCAAGTAGCCAGAACTACAGGTGCGCACTACCACACCCGGCTCATTTTTTATTTATTGTAGAAACAGGTCTTGCCAAGTTGCCCGGGCTGGCTTTGAACCTGCAGGCTCAGGCAATCCACTCACCTCGGCCTCCCGAAGTGCAGGGATTATAGATAGGCTGAGCCACCAAGCGCAGGTCATTTTTCTCATTTCAACATAATTATCCAAAAAATAACTTGGAGAAATTATTTTATGACTAACGATCAGTATTTGTTTTGGCTGTAAAAGGAAAATAACATTTCAAACACATTTATAACTATACATTTTATAACTATTTAAATGTATTTATGTGTAATTCTTCTATGCAAGGCATTGTTCTAAGCATTTAGGATAGCTCACTAAAATATTCCAACAACTTAACGAGTCTGGTACATTTAGTATCCTTACTTTATAGATAAAGAAACCTATACTATCAGACTCAAGAACTTGCTCATGATCTCAATACTTTGAGCTCTGGAAGTTTGACATCAGAATCCAAGTTCTTTTCCACTATATATAGCTACTTTTCAGAAGAGAGCTCATATTATTTTTACATATTTATCAGTAAAAAATAAAACCATGTATGTAATTAGTAAGTGGTGAGACTTTTCAAGCAGACTGTTAGCAATCTGGTTAGAAGATAAATAATGAAATTGGAAATAGTGTGTATTAGAAGATGGAAAGTGTTTTTTAAAAATGCAACAGAGAAGTTAATATGAACGAAAGAAGCATCTCACTCTTTGGGTTACTTAGTAACCAAGAATATGGAAAGAAGTAAGTAGTAGACTAGAACAATCACAAGTAGGTGCTTTGAGAGGCTGTGGCTGGAGGATCGCCTGGGCCCAGGAGTTTGAGACCAGCCTGGGCAACATAGTAAGATCCTGTTTCAAGAAAATATAAAAAGCTGGGCATGTTGGCATGTAGCTATAGTCCTAGCTACTTGAAAGGCTGAAGCGGGAGGATCACTTGAACCCAGGAGTTTATGGTTATAGTGAGCTATGATCACATCACTGCACTGCAGCCTGGGTGACAGAGCAAGACCCTATCTCAAAAAAAACAAACAAAAAAACACACAGCAACAACAAAACATGGAGACCTATTCAGTCTAGTGTTTTTCCAGCCTCAGACTCACTATTCTGGTCCTCTTTCCAAAGCTCCTACCCTGTCCAAACATCTGACATTCCAATGCACTTGTCATGCATGGCTTTTGATCATGCACTATCATCCCCCTGTAATGCTACCCTTTACTCTCCCACTCCTTTCTCCCACCTAGTTCAAGTCTTCAGGTGGGTGAAAGCCTCTCTTAATTACTGCCTGTATTTATTCTGTCATTGTTCTTATCACAATAGTAGTTGCATATTTGTTTATAAGATTATTGAATGCTTCTCTTGATGGCTTGAAAACTGCATGAAGGTAGAAATTTGAAGTCCGCTTTTTTAGTTCCTAGCTCCTAGCACAGTGCTAGCTACTTAATAGCCACGTAATAAATACATGTTAAATGAATGAATGAATAAATGGTCAGTTATGACTGACAACATGGTGTTGCTGAAACTGCTTACCTGTTTTAAGGGCAGCACGTTACTCGTCAATGTGATAACTCTTATGTAAGATACTGGTGCCTATTATCATTTAGGTGATTACTAATGTTTTCTTTCAACCAAAGGGATTTAAAAAATTGTAATTTTTTTTCTCTTTCCCAATTCAGAATGTGGACTATAAAAACTGAAGGCAATGCCAATAGTATAATTTCATAGAAATGTAAATATCAAGAAACATAGTTTTATACTTTAAAAGTTTCTCAGTCTTGACTTGATATATCATTTAACAAATTGTCACATGCTTGCCAGTGACTATATGATGCAATGGAAATAAAGAGAAGCATCCACTGTTAAAAAGATAAACTTGTCAGTTTAATGTAGTAAAGCAGCAATCATTAGTGATAATTTATAGTGACAGCACTTCAATTTTCAAAAAAAAGAGTGAAAAGATTTATAATAACTTATATATACCAAAAGATGCCACTTTAAAAATAAAAAAGTTATTCTACAATGAAATATAATAAAGAGGAGAGGTAACACTTTACAGGCGTTAAAGCAACTTTAGAAGTACTTGTTATATTTTAGGAACTTAGCCTTGTTTGTTGAATACATTTCTAATATTATAAAAAAAGGTGAACAAAAAAATTCAATTACTCATTTTTACTGTGATGGTTGCTTTAATGACTCATTATGACATCTGTTGAAATGAACTAATTAAATATTTTAATAACTTTATCTCCATAAGTCTTAAGGTGTTTTTATCTTTGCATTCAATATTTACATAGGTATGTCAAATGACCTGCTTCAGTTCTTGTAGGCAAGGATATGTAGATAATGCACATTTGTACTGTAGAATGCTAAATATTTGACCACGTTTTTATAGCATACAACTTTAAAAACAATTATAACTGTACAAACTGATATAGTCAGTTCATTATTCATCCTCTCTGCTTCACACACAAAGCAGTAACCAATAGTAACCGATAACATATTCAAAGTTCAAGCCAAAAGGATTTGATTTTTAGACTTGAAAAAACAAATGCCTTCTGAATAAGATTAAAGTGGAAATATCACAGAATGAGTGAGGCTAAAGTCATGGGTTTTCCAGAAAGGGGTAATGGCAGTGTGGTATAGATCTTAGAATGACAAAGTCTAAAAGGGGTTAGTCAATTAGACAACAGTTTTGGGAAAGTCATTCAGAATATATTACAGAAAAACTGTGGCAAACCGAAAGAAATACAAGCTTTTACAAATCACCTGAAAAGCATCGTGAAGAAATAGTGAGGCTCCCACACTCAAGCAATAAGAGTTCTATCAATGCAGAATGGAGCAAATGTCAAAGCAATACAATTTGAAGAAAGAATTGCTGGAAGTTTTCCACATCAAATGTGTATTCCATGTACTCAGGAGAATGATTTAAAACAAATGAATGCTTATACCTATAGTGGTGAAATTGTAGAACATTAAGAAAAAAACATTAGGAGAGAAATAACATATTACCAACCATGGAATAATCAGTTAAACCAACAAGCAACATCAACAATGATAGATGCTAAAGGACAATGGAATAATATATTTAAAGTACAGAAGGAAAATACTTTCAAACCATATACACAGATAAACTATTATTTGTAAGTGAAGAAAAAAAATAATGTCCATGCTTACAATTGCCCAAAGAATTTGCCACCCACACAAGACTCTCATTTAAAATAACTGTTAGATGTGTACTTCAGCAAGGAAAAAAAGAAAGAAAAGAAAGAACAAAGATGGACATGTAGGATTCAAGAAAGAAATGGAAATTTCAGAATTGATTAAACGTCAGGAAATTTCATAACTATTGGCTATAAACCTTATGTAAATCACATTTTAAAATAAGGATTTAGAACTTGTATAAAGTAATGACAAGACAGGGAGGAATCTTTAAAAGTTAAAAGTATCTTTTCAAATTTGGGGTGGGGGGAAGAATATTGACTAAGTTTAGACTTTTCAAAGAAAAAAGATAAGGACAGAAGTGTCAAATACTATTTATATCATTGAAACTAAAAGAGAATAAAGCAGAGAGTATTTTTTAGAAAGTTGGAAGTATAATAGAAACTAAGAGAAATTCAAAATCAAATAAAAAATGGCAAATTTAAAAATGAGATAATTAAAATAAGTTTAAATATCTCAAAAGTCAAAATAAATATAAAATTATGCACAATTATTGAAAGACATTGTATTTTAAAAATCCCTTCTATGTTGCTTAAATGACAAATATTTAAAATAAAATCATTCAGAAGATTGAAAACAAAATGGAGAAAGAAAAAGAGGATTTTCTTTGTAATTATCTTAAAGCAAGGAATTCTTTTGTAATTTTAACTCAAAATCCAGAAATAATAAAGGAAAGCATTAGTAAATTTGACTGAATAAAACTTAACTATATGCACATCTAATACTACCATAAAGTCAAAACAAAAGCCAAAATCTGAGAAAAATAATTGCAGCTCATATTACAGAAAAATGTTTAATATGAGTAGAATATACATATCTAATATGTTAAAAATATATATATTCCTTAGGGAAGTGCATACACCTACACAATAATGATTTTATAGTACTATTTATAATCGTAAAGATGTAAATTCAAAATGTCTATCAATAAGAGCATGTTTACATTGCTATATGCTAATACAGTGAAAACTGTCGATGTTTAAATTTATTTGATCTTCCAAATTATCATTAATATTTGTTTCGCTACATATTTTTACACTCATAATCATTACGGAATTTTTTTTTTTTTTTTGAGTTGAAGTCGCCCAGGCTGGAGTGCAGTGGCATGCTCACGGCCACCCCACGACCTGCTGGACTCTGGCGAACCGTCCACCTCAGCCTTCCAAGTAGTGGGAACCACAGGCACGCACTACCATGTAAAACTCATTTTTTATTCATTGTAGAGATGAGGTCCTGCCAAGTTGCCTGGGCTGGTCTCGAACCTGTGGGCTCAGGCAATCCACTCTCCTCAGTCTCCCAAAGTGTTGGAATTACAGGCTGAGCCACAGAGCCTGGCTATAATTTTTAACTGTGTGTAAATTGTATCATCCCTTTGCAACTTTCTTTATATCCTTGCTAATAGTTTTTTACAGATTTTTTTATATTGTTTTATGCCATTCAAGTTTATTTATTTGTACTGCTTTCAAACATCTTATTAGACTTGGCTCACAGTCAATCCTCATTTTCTTAGAACTTTGCCATAAACAACTTATAAACTAAAATTTCAGTGTATGCTTTAAAATTTTTTTCTATTATCATCTCCTTTGGAATGAAATGAAGTCACTTTTCCCTATCACTGTGGACCTTCAGAAAGCTCACCCTAGCCCTATTAACCAGCTGTACCTTCCAAAATATGAATAAGGTCAGTCTTAGTGGGCAATTGCCTCATTCCTCACTCATTGTCCCCATGTACAATCTAAAATGGGAGATGACTATGGTAATCTAGCCTCTTCTCTCCTGACTCTGACATCTTCCACACCCCAAATTCAGACACAGATGTGCTAATATACTACACGTCACAGTGTTTCATGTGCATCACCAATTCAAAGGCAAGGCTAGTTAACAATGGATTCTAAGGAGAAATTAAAGGAAGTGAGAAGGCCTGCCATGCTTGTAATCCTTAACTCAAAATACAGAGTTTGACTGAAAATTATTATGAGATATAATACCTCTACGTCCATTATTGGTCTTGAGTAATCTTAAATAGCAATTTGTGCCATTAGATGAAATTTGTGTTTACTTTTCTTATTGAACTCTCCTTTCCATAAAATGTGCTACATTGACCAAAAGTAGTTGTCTAGTGATAGAATTTCTAAGAAATGTTTCAAAAAACTTATTTCAGCATGGAACAATTCATAACTTGAAAGGAGATTTGGGGTTCTCCTTTTTAATCATTGGAATGGAAGTTTGTTTTATAACGTTTTAAGGAAAACGATCATCACTTTTTAAAAAGATAGTTTTTCATGTAGTAACAGATTGTTTTATATTACCTTTTCCCATTAGTTTCCTTGAAACTTTCATTTCCCAGGATAGGATACACTAAATGAAACCAGAGCAGTGTATGTTCAAAGGTTCCCAAAACAATTCATACACAAATGAACCCCAGTAAACAAATGTAGAGACAAACATGTCCTCAAGTATCTCTGCTCATCTGATTTAAAAATGGACATAAAGTGCTCCGTAAGGGTTCATCAAATATAAATCTTGAAACATGACAATAATGTGAGTAGTTGAAATATTTAGGAAATGAACTTTTATGGAGAAAACACACTTAGAGGAATACACTTTTTAAATTACACTGATTTCACATAAAATCTTAAAGCTGTTTTGACTATAAACCACACTTAAAAACTTTAAAATAAAATAAAATTTAAAAAATCTTTCCCAAATAATTTTTACTGTTTTTAGAAAATTTGATTTTGTTTCAGGGAAACTTTTATTTTTTGTATTTTTAAAGTTAATTGCTGAAGTAAATGTGTAATAATGTGTCCATTAAGATTAGTAAAAGAAGACAACATAAAATGCAAAGAACCTCTTTTATCCGCGTGCCTTATGATGCGCTTCACTTAGAGAAAATCTTAACTTTGGAACTTCCCCAGAGTGTGAGGGCACTTCTTCCACCATCAATACTAGATGCTATCAATCTTGTAAATATTGGCAACCTGATCTCTGAACTGTGATATCTCAGTATTCTACTTTACATTTCTTTGGTGATACTGAGACTCTACTTATGTCTATTGGACAATTGTATTTCTCCTAAGTTTGTCTATTGATATCCCTGCTAACATTTTCTTCAAGTTTTATTTTCTTTTTGACGTATAGGGGCTTCTGATATATTAGGATCATTAGCCCATTACAAACTTACTGTACATGTCTTACATGTTTTTTGTTTGTCTTTAACTTTTTCGTGGTGTTAATTCTGGCAATCTTTCATTGGGTGTTTAGATTTTTGTTTTACAGATCTTCATCCTAATATTTTCTTCTACTAGTACTTTCATTTTATTCATTCATTCATTTGTGTGCAAATGTATGTGAGTGTGTGGCACACTTATCTTTACATCTGTGGGTCAGGCAATGTGACTCTTCTGTCTGGTGGATTTTTGTTATTTGTTTATTCAAGTTACAGCTCATTCTCCAACACTATTCTCATCACCATCATGTGCAATAATTTTTAAAAAACTTTTTATTTTGAATTAATTATAAATTCACAGGAAGTTGCTGTGTAATAAGTACACTTGACTGGCTTCTGTCCTGGGTTTCCAGGAGGTAATGTCTAAATTCTTGGAATTTCTTGAGTGATTAGAGTATCTTATTATTCATGGTGAACCCTGAGTATTTATGCTAATGAGGAGATTCATGGTCGATCCCTAGATAGTTTATGCTAACTAGATTATTCAGGATGGGGACTACCCATGCCAGAAAGACGAAGCTTGTGATGAGATGATCGGGGCTTTGAGCCACATGATATCAGCCTGACCTCTGGAAAGTACAGTGGGGCTGAAGATTAAGTCCATGACTGATGATTCAATCAATGATGCCTACATGATGACACCTCAGTAAAATCTCTGAGCAATGAAAATCCAGTAAGCTTTCCTGGTTGGCAGTACTCTGTATATCATCACACATCAATGTGGAACATCCTGACTCCACAGGGAAATGATAACAGAAGCTTCCCTTTCCAGACCTCACCTCATGTGTCTCCCCCTTATTCTTCTTCTAATTTTGTATTCTTTTGCTATAATAAAACTGTGAATGTAAGTACAGTGCTCTCCTGAGTTCTGTGAATCATTATAGCTAATTATAGTAGGAGTAGTTGGGCAGTGGGCATCCCTATGCTTGTAGCTAGCTTTTCAGACTGAAGTTTGTCCGTGCGCCCCTGAACTTGCAATTGGTATCTAAAGAGAGGGGACTCTTGTGGAGGATTGTATCCTTCCCAGTAAAGTTTAGTCTAACTCTATGCAGTGACGTTGGTGTCAGAAGTCAAAGAAAATTGCAAAGATAAAAAAGGTGAATGCAAATTTTACCTAGAGTACCCAAAGGCAACACCTTGTGTGAGTATAGTAAGTATCCACAGAGGTTATTCAGATTTCATCAGTTTTACAAGACAATAATTGTGTGTATGTGTATATAATTCTAGACAATTTTACCACACGTGTAACTCTGTGTAACCACTACCCTACTCAAGATACTGACATGTTTCTTCACCGTAAGGCTTCCTCGTGTGGCTGCTTTATGGCCTTTTCCTCTCGTCTCAGTCCCTAAGTCCAGGCAACCACCAATCTCTTCTCTATCTCTGCAGATTTGCTATTTCATAATTGTTACGTGATGGAATGATACAGATGTAAATTTTTAAGATGAGCTCTTTTCACTCAATAATTCTTCTGAAAGCTACTCAAGTTGTTGCATGCATCCCTAGCTTGTTTCTCTTTTATTGTTGCAGAATATTCCGCAGAATGGATTAACCACAGTTTAACCATTCACCCACTGAAGGACATTTGGGCTGTTTCCAATTATTTGGGTATTATGAATAGAGCTCATACGGACATTTGTGTACATGTCTTGAATGAGCGTATGTTTTCATTTTTCCAATAAATCTCAATTTACTGGATTTCATGGTAAGTAAATGCTTAGTTTAATTAAAAAACAAACAAAAACCTGACAAACTATTTTACAGAGTGGCCAAACCATTTTACATTCCCTCAAGCAATGTATGAGTAATCTAGTTTTTATGCATTTTCACCAGCATTTGGTGTTGCCTTTATTTTTATTTTAGCCACTCTTTTTTCTATCTTTATATATTTAGGGGTACAAGTGAAGTTTTCTTGCATAGATATACTGAGTAGTGGTGAAGTCTGGGCTTTTATGTACCCATCTTGTACCCAATACCTGTTTTCATCCCTTATCCCTTCTGAGTTATTTTTTCATTCCTCCTCCTTTCTCAGTCTTTGACCTTTTGGAGTTTCCATTGTCTATTATTCCACTCTATATGTCCATGTGTACCTTATTGGTTAGCTCGCTCTCGTTTACAGATGAGAACATATGATATTTGACATTTTCTGAGTTATTTCACTTGGCATAATGGCATATTTTAGCCATTATGATAGGTGCAGTAATATCACATTGTGATTTTAACTTATATTTCCTCAATAATTAATAATGTTGAACATTGTTTCGTATGCTTACTTGCTGTTTAAATATCTTCTGTAGTAAAATATTCATGTTTTAGTCCATTTTCTAAATGAATCTTTAAATGTTGAGTTTTGATAGTTCTTAATATACTCTAGATACTAGTCCTTTGTAGGATATATTCTTTGCAAATATTTTCCCCACTCTGTAGCTGGAGTTTTTACCCTCTTAACAGGATCTTTCACAAAGTAAAAGTTTTTAAGTTTTGGACAAATTTAATTTATTTATTTGTATGGATCATGCTTTTTGGTGTTAATTCTAATAAGTATTCACCTAGCCCTAGTTCCTGAAGATTTATTCCAGCTATTTTAAAAATAAGTTTTATGTTTTGTATTTAAATTTATAATCCATTTTTGTTAATTTTCATAAAAGGTATGAGGTTTAGATTGAGTTTATTTTTTATTTTTTTGCCTGTGGGCATCTGAATGTTTCAGCACCATTTGTGGAAAAGTTTGGGCATATTTGTGTGGGTTTATTTTGGGGTTCTATATTCTGCTCCACTAATCTATGTATCTATCCCTGCAGCAGTACCACAGTTTGATTACCGCAACTACATATCAACCATATAGTCAGACTTATCATCGGGAAAAGTAATTGTTTCCATTTTATTACTTTTAAAAATTGCTTTAGCTTTGTTAGGTCCTTGGTCTTCCATATAAATTTTAGAATAAACTTGTATAAATCTACAAAAAAACATGCTGGAATTCTGATAGGAATTACATTAAATCAATAGATCAATTTTAGGAGTATTGATATCTTTACTATGTTGAGCCTTCCAATTTAGTAAATGACAAATCTCTTCAATTATTTATCACTTTTAAAATTTTGTTCATGAACATTTTATAATTCTCAGCATACACACTTTATATACGCCCATGTATTTCACTTACCTTTGAGTGCTTATACATCATATTAGGCTCTTAATTTCATCTCTACATTTTCATCGCTTTGATATGCAAATATGATTGATTCTTGTGTGTTGATCTTGTATACTGCAGTCATGGTTAACTTACTTATTTCTAGTAGATTTTATTTTTTTCTTTGTAAGCTCCTTTTTCTGTGTTAAAATCACAAATTAATCTGTAAATAGGAAAAACGAATTACAATATGTATACCTTTTATTTCTTTTTGTTGTCTTATAGTGTTGACTAGAACTTAAAGAACTATGTTGAATAAAAGTGGAGAAAGTAGACATCCTTGCCTTGTATACAATCTTATGGAGAAAACATTCAGTCTTGCACTAAGTATGGTATTAGCTCCTTTGTAAGTAAATTTTTAAAACTCAAGTTTAGAAAGTTTCTTCTATTTCTAGTTTGCTGAGAGCTTTTATTACAAATGTATTATTTTTTTCTGCCAAATGATTTTTCTGCATCTGTTTACGTGATGATATAATTTTTCACTTAATGTATTGGGTTGCTTTAATTAAATTTCAAATGTTTAATCAGGCTTAGATATTTGAAATACACTCGACTTGTCTGTAGTATATAGTTCTTTTTATACAATGCTAAATTTGATTTTTAAATATTTTACATTAAAATATTAATATGATTTGTTGAGAATTTTTGTATTTCATTTCATAAGAATTACTAGTCTCTCTCTTTTTTTGCTTTGTGCTTTTTCTTATTTTGTTATAAAGGTAATATTGGTCTCAGAAGACGAGCTGGGAAGTGTTATGTCTCCTGATGTTTTTTGGAAGAGATTATGTAAAATTGGCATTCAGTTCTTCAAATGTTTGGTAAAATTCTTGAGTACAGCCATCTTAGTCAAGAATTTTCTTTTGTGACATTTTAAAATTACAAATTAAAAAATTTTAAATGATTGTAGGATTCTTTAGATTCTCTATTTCATCTTTGTTGACTCTTGGGAGTTTATGGTTCCAAGAAATTTGTCCATTTCTTCTAAGTTGTTCAGTTAATGAGAAAAGCAATTTTAATGCATTTAACACATATCTCTTTATTTGTCCATGTTTATATGGAGTTTTATGCATATACATTCTATTATGCTCTCATTCCACTTCTTACCACATTCACTTAACACTATGCTTTAAGTATCCCACACTACATAGTACACAATGTCCATCACCATATTTAGCCTACATACTCCTCCAGGGATGCACCATGAATTACTTCTAACTTCCTAGACTCTTAAGTAATGTTACAACAAACATTTTGTTTATATCCTTTTGTGTACCTGTGATAACTTTTTGAAAAGTATGCGTTAACATTAAGTGTATGGTTTAATTTTTTAATATATCATCTTAGAGTCTCTTACTAGTGAGTCTAACATGTATACATATATTCATTACTTTTAATTTAGGACTAATTTTAACTTTACTAGTCCATATTTTCTATTTATCATGTCTTTTTTGTTTCCTATTTCCATGATACTAACTGAATTTTATTTTGATTCATATTATTATCTTAAATTTTACATTCAGGGGCTTCAATTGCATACTTGCTACATGGGCATATTGCATGCAGGTGGGGGCTGGATTTCAGGTGATCCCATTCCCCAGTGAATATTGTACTCAGTAGATGACTTGTGAACCCTAACTCACTCCTTACCTCCCCCCTTTTAGGGTATAAGTGTCTATTTATTACATCTTTATGTCCATTTAGCTCAACATTTAACTGAGAAGATATAGTGTTTTGTTTTCTGTATCTGAGTCAGTTCACTTAGGATGATGTTCATTAGCTCCACCCATGTTGCTGCAATGGACATGATTTTGCTCTGTTTTATGTTTGTATAGTATTCTGTGATGTATCATTGCCAAATTTTATTTATTCAATCAGTTGTTGATGGGCACTTGGGTTGGTTCCATGACTTTGCTATTGTGAATACTGCTGCAAATAACATACAAATGCAGGTATCTTTTTAATATAATGGTTTATTTTATGTATGTATATACCCAGTAGTGGGATTGCTGGGTTGAATGGTGCTTCTATTTTTGTTCTTTAAGAAATCCCTATACTGTTTCCATAAAGCATGAACTAGTTTACAATCCCACCAACAGTGTATAAGTGTTCCCTTGTCTCTGCATCCATGTAAACATGTTTGTTTTTTGACTCTTTAATAATAGCCATTCTAACTGGTGTAAGATGATATCTCATTGTGGTTTTAATTTTCATGTCTCTGATGATTAGTGATGTTGAACGTTTTTTATATGTTTGTTAGCTGCTCGTATGTCATGTTTTGAGAATTGTAATTCATGTCCTTTGCCTACTTATTGATGGGGTTGTTTGTTTTTGTCATGTTGAATTGTTTGTGTTTCTTGTAGATTCTGGATATTAGCCTTTTGTCCGAGGCATAATTTGCAAATATTTTCTTCCATTATGCATGTTTTCTGTTCATTCTGTAAATTAATTATTTTGTAGTGCAGGGCTTTTTTGTTTGATTAGGTCCCATTTGTCTATTTTTGTTTTTTTACATTTACTTCTGGACTTTTGGGGTCTTTGTCATAATTTCTTTGCCTAGGCCAATGCCCAAAGAGCTTTTCCTAGGTTTTCTTTATACTTTTTCCAGTTTCAGGTTTTACATTTAAATCTTCAATTCATCCTGAGTTAATTTTAGTATGGTGAGAATTTTAGTATGGTGAGAAGTAGGGGTCCAGTGTCATTCTTCTGCATGTGGCTGTCCAATTTTTTCCAGCACCATTTACTAAGTAGGGTATATTTTGCCCACTATTTATTTTTCTTGGCTTTGTCAAAGATCAGTGACATTATTTATGGGTTTATTATGCTGTTCCATTGATCCACCTCTCTATTTTTGTACCAATATCATGTTGCTTTATTTACTATAGGTTTGTAGTATAATTTTAGCTCAGGCAACAAAACGCCTCTACATTTGTTCTTTTCATTAGGATTGCTTCAGCTATTCTGTCACTTTTTTGGTTCCATATAAACTTTAGAATTGTTTTTCCTGTTTCGATGAAGAATGATGGCACTTTGATAGGGATTGTTTTGGATCTGTAGATTGCTTTGGGCAGTATGGTCATTTTAACGATATTGATTCTTCTTATCCATGAGCATGGGATGTTCTCCCATTTGTTTGTTTCATCTAGGCTTTCTTTCATCAGTATTTTGTAGTTCTCCTTGTAGAGATTAGTTACCTCCTTGGTTTAAATGTATTCTTAGATATTGTGTGTGTGTGTGTGTGTGTTTGTATGTGTGTGTGTGTGTGTGTGTGTGTGTGTGTGTGTGTCTATTGCAAATGGGATTGAGCGCTTGAGTTGATTCTTGACTTGAGTGTTACTGTTGTATAGATATGCTAATAATTTTTGTACATTGATTTTGTAACCTGAAACTTTACTGAGAGTCATTTATCAGATCTAGGAATCTGAGGAGTCTTTAGGATTTTCTAGGGTTTTTAGAGTTTCTGGGGTTTTCTTGGTATATAATCACGTGATCAGCAGACAAAAATTGTTTGACTTCCTCCTTGCTGACTTGGGTGCCTTTTATTTATTTATCTTGCCTGGTTGCTTTTGCTAGGACTTCTAGTACAATGTTGAATAGGAGTGATTTTATTATTTTTAAAGTCAGGCATTTCATGTTTTTAATGGTCATAGTTGTTTGCTTAAGACTTATATTTGTTCACTTGCACTTAGCCTCCCAAGTAACTAGGACTACAGGTATGTTTCATAGTGCCCAGCTTATATAATTTTTAAATATGAAGTTATCCATATGAATATACTGTAATTTTCCAGGAATTTCTGTACTTCAGTACCAAATACAAAGATGGTTTAAGAAGGCTAACAATGTAAGTGATCAGAAGGTGTTATGGCCATCTTTGTACAGAAATGTCATTTTTCAGTGTGCCTACTACAAAATGCGCCAGTCTGAATACTGCTTTGTGTTCAGTGAAAATATTTCTTTTTATTATATCACACCATTATTACATGGGTCAAGCAATTATTTCTATCAATTCAAGTCCTTAGAAATGACTTAGTAAGGTAACCATTTACTCCATTATGTTTCTATAATTAGACTCATTCTGAAACTCTCAGAAAGCAAACATCACATGGTAGGAAAAATAATGGTGATTTTTTTTTTTTTTTTTACATTTTGAGATGTAGGGTATCCTTTATTTATAAAAATTGTCTAAGGCTAAATCCAAGAAATGCATTCATAAAAAATCTTTATTTTCCTCATAAATATCCTAAACCAATTTAAAGGGAAAATAATGAATCATTGGATAATATTTAATAACATATGCAAACAAGATACTATAATACATTTAAATGTTTGTAAATGTAAAATAAATTAATAAAGAAAAATCAGAAATGCACCCGTAAGACAATTGGTAGGACATGAAGACAATTCCAAAAGAAGAAACATGAATGACCCAAGAACACATGTAAAAAGGTATTCTCACTAATTATAAAATTTATGTAAATTTAAAGAATAACGAATTTCCATTTTCACCTAGCAAATTGGCAGATACTTACTCAGGTTTGGCAGGTTGGAAAAAAAAATCTCTACAATGTAGTGAGGGAGTACTTTGTTTCAGTCTTTCTGAAACGATGTTTAGTATTAGAATCACATATTTTAGGGAAACATTCTTATATATACACACACTCAAGCCTAGAAAAGAATCTTGTAATCCCAGTACTTTGGGAGGTGGGGCGAGAGGATTACCTGAGCTCAGGGGTTCGAGACCAGCCTGAGCAACATAGCAAGACCTTGTATTTACAATAAATCAAAACAACCGGGCATGGTGGCACGTGCCTGTGGTTTCAGCTACTTGTAAGACTGAGGCGGAAGGGTCACCTGAGCTCAGCAGGTCAATGCTACGGTGGCCATGAGTGCACCGTTGCACTCCAGCCTGGGCGACAGAGAGAGACCCCAACTCAAAAAGAAGAAAAAAAGAAAAGAAAAAAAAAGAATCTTGGAATATTTTCAAATGCTAATAGTGGGTTTTTTTCTATATGGAAACATTATGTACTATTTTAACTATTATTTGTTTTCCTGCAATGATTATATTACATATATAATGAAAAGTTTAAAAATGACTTTTGAGTCTCAAATACTTTACTTTTTAAAAATGCTCCATGGTTAGAATCTGCTGTTGCATCCCTGCTATCCACTGCCCATTTTAAAATAAAATAGCTTTTAAAAGGAGAAAAAAATAAAAGCAAATGTCATTGCTAGGCAAACCAAGCATTGTTGCACAAGAGAGACAATAACAATGGCTACTAAGTATTGATTGCTTGCTAGGTATGCTTAGAGAGCAATTGCTGAAGGGCAGGCCCTAGGACTCCCACAGACTGTGGGATTTCTGTGCAAAAGTAGAAAATGACATATGATTGAATTAATAGTTCCCCATAATGCTTGTTCTGTACATGTGTTCTTTGCCTTCTAATTAGTAGTTCTCTTTATTTTTACTCTGGACTCAGCAAGTAATTTGCTTTGGTCAATGAAAAATGTCTCATTAATATCCATAACAAAATACTACAGCCTGGAGATTAAACATCAGACATTTATTACTCATAGTTCTGGATACTGGGAAGTCTGAGATCAAGGTACTGGCACATTTGGTTCTTGATGATGCCTCTCTTCCTGGATTGCAAACAGCCACTTTTTTACATGGGAGAGAGGGGAAACTCTGATGTCTCTTTCCCTTTTAATAAAAGCACTGTTCAGTTGTCACGAAGGGCTCTACCTTCTAACCACTTTTCAAAAGTCCCCATCTCCTAACAGCATTATCATGTGTTGATGCTTTTATATGCTATTCTTTTTGGAGGGGGATGCAAACACTCGGTCCCTAACAGAAGGTACATAAATGTTACAAAAAGTAAGTCTTGGAAAGCACATAGATATTTCTGATTGCTGTCTTGCACAATTAGTCTACCTCTTGGGAACCTCTGTTGAAGTATTCAGACATTCTGAACTAGCCTGCTGGAGGTTTCTGAGACATAAGTGAAAAAGACTGAGTCATCTCAGTCACATATCTTTCAGCCCTGGCCGTCCTAGAGTAACCAGACCTCCGTTTGAAAACATATGTTAGGGAGTCCAGACAAGATCAGCTGAGCCACATCCAGGGAGGAAAACCACTTAGCCACACCATAAGCTCATAAGAAATAATAAATGGCTGTTGTGCTTTAAGCCACTACTAACCTGTGTAGTGATGTGATACACAACACTAATTGATGGCACATATTTTCTTAGTAAGATGTAGACAAGAATCTTCCATATTTCAGTGTAGGTATTAGCTAAACATTTAAAGTTTGTTAGTTGAACAAATTCTAGACAGTAGCCTCAAAAATTTAATTATTTATAACTGGCATGTTAAAATGACATCTAGATTTAAGTATCCCCAAGGACAGAAGTTTCTTTTTTTTTTTTGAGTCAGAGTCCCACTCTGTCGCCCAGACTGGAGGGCAGAGGCACGCTTCCGGCCACCGCAGCCTCGACCTGCTGGGCTCCGCGATCCTTCCGCCTCAGCTTTCCAAGTAGCTGGAACTACAGGTGCACGCTACCATCCCCGGCTAACTTTTTGATTTATTGTAGAGATGAGGTCTCTCCAAGTTGGCCAGGCGGGTCGCGAACCCGCGGGTTCAGGCAATCCACTCACCTTGGCTTCCCAAAGCGCGGGATTACAGGCTGAGCCACCGAGCCCGGCTAGGACAGAAGTTTCAATCCTAAGTAATAACAAGTAAGCATTGATATGATTTATCCCTCAGAAATCAAGATCTTATTACACACTCGAGTGGTAACCTTAAGTAACAATTGTTCTGGTTTACAAAAGGGAAAGTGAGCGTCAGAGGTATCGGCCTCATTTCCAACATAACAAAGCAAACACATGGCACAGTCACTCTTTTGATGACAATTCTCTCAGTTTGGAAACAGCCTCTAGATGATAGGTCACCCCCAACCAAGAGTGACAACAAATAGTTCAGAGAGAGAAAAGTATGTGGCTTTCCATGAACTTCCACTAAGTGGAGAGAATAGGAATTCTGTCGCTGATGATTGACATAGACATCCCTTGCACACTGTAATTTTTTTTTATACTTGTAAATTTCATTTGCAAGATACTGCAAATTTTTTTTTGTCAACATTTGCCACCAAAAATGTGAACCTAAAGCTGTCCTCCCATCATGTCTAACCAGAAGCCTCAGATCAGGGCCCACTGTATGCAGCCTCACCTTGAAGAAGTTGCTTTGCAATGAATCCCAGCCCTATCATGCCAGACTCTTTAATTCAGATAGATAAACAACTGTAGTTACTTTTGTTTGATGTTATATATTAGTTGTTCTGTGGAAATATTAAGGAAAAGAATTGAGTCTTTTTATTTCCTGAGTGTCTTGTATATAGACCATAACGTATAAATCCTTGTCAAATGAAAGTAAATTAAATCTATAAAATTCAAGAGTTCAAACCTATAATTTTAAAGTTTTTACTATTTTAAGACTTTATAACTTTTACTATTTTAGATACCAATGAGATTCATTGCTTAATTTCTGGAAATGAAGGAGCCATTGAATTCTTTTTCCTATATCAATACTTACTCGTAGTGTCACTCACATTATCAGTGAATACTTCCAGGCACCAGAAAGTAGAATAAACTGTATTTCTTTTCACTTTGGATACCTGAGTCTGATGAAAACAGTGGCTTCTTATATTGTCCTTAGAAGAAGAGACAAGTCTGGCCTTCATAGTGATTATTGATATTTTGACTACCCGCCCAGAACTGACTTTAACAGAAAACAGAGGCAGAGATATTTTTAAAATTGACCAAATAAAATATTATCTAAAATATTAGACCTGCAAAACACAAGATCAGGCCATGCTGTGCTACAGAAGGTTCCAACATCTCAAAGTCAGTTTAATGGCTTTATTCATCAACTGCCCGTACAATGCCAACGAAACAAGGCAGCCTGAGTACTCTCACACTATAACCCTAACACCAATAAATATACTTACAAAGCATATTTTTTTCTATGCATCCTATGCCCTCTGTAATATTTTGAAAAGCCTAAAAATATACACACTCTAAAAAAATCAATAGATTTGTCATCAGTAGCACAGAAACCCTCATTCATAATTTGGGTGTCTTCTCCTATTTGGGTGGGAATTCTGTAGTTCACAGTTGATTCTTTGACAGTAGTTATTGATGTTGTAGTTACTGATTCTGCCTTTGGTCCTCATCAGCCCAGATTTCTTTGTTGTGAAAGTAGAGCTTTCTCACTCTTTTTTTCTCACTAAAGTACCCCCTTTTCTTCTTTTATTTAGCGCTAACCATCCACATTCAAGAGAAGAGTAATAAGAAGCATTTGTTCAGAGATTTCTCTGCATACTTGCCCCGGGCCACTGCATAGTAATACTCCCACCTCTGTTTCTTTGTATTTATTCTTTCTTATCCTAGACAGCCAGAATTTTGATCAAAGGGATTCTTT
>CAUYQG010089026.1:0-45798 GCA_963574415.1 Tarsius wallacei
TACGCCTGTTCTTGTACAAATACAAGGTTGTTTTGATTATTGTAGCCTTATAATAATGTTTGAAGTCTGGAGGTGTGATACTTCCTGCTTTGTTTCTTTTGCTAAGGATTGTTTCCATATGAATTTCTGTATTGTCATATCTAGGTCTGAGAAGAATGATGTTAGTAATTTAATGGGTACTGCACTGAATCTGTAGATTGCCTTTGGTGGAATGGACATCTTAACAATGTTGATACTTCCTATCCATGAGCATGGATTTCTATCCATGAATTTCTTTGAGCAGTATTTTGTAGCTCTCATTGTAAAGGTCTTTCACTTCTCTGGTTAGTAAGATGCCGAGGAATTTTTTTTTTAATGGCTATTGTGAATGGGATTGCGCTTTTTATTTGGGTTTCTGTTTGTTTATTGTTGGTGTAGAGGAATGCAACTGACTTTTGCACATTTATTTTATACATCGAGACTTTGCCAAAGTCCTTTATCAGTATAAGAAAGTTTTTGACAGATTCTCTTTGGTTTTTGAGGTATAGAATCATGTCATCTGCCAAGAGGGAAAACTTGACTTCCTCTTTTCCTATTTGAGTACCCCTGATTTCCTTCTCTTGTCTAATTGCCCTAGCTAGGACTTCCAATGTTGAACAAGAGGGGTGATAGTGGGCAGCCTTGTCTTGTTACAGTTTTCAGGGGAAATGTTTCCAGTTTCTGTCCATTTAGCAATATGTTAGCTGTGGGTTTATCCTAGATGGCACTTACTATTTTGAGGTATGTTCCTTCTATACCTAGGTGTTTGAGGGTTTTTATCAAGAAGAGATGCTGGATTTTATCAAAAGCTTTTGCCGCATTTAATGATATAATCATGTGGTTCCTGTTTTTATAACTGTATCTTGCAGATGTTTAACCAGCCCTGCATCCTGGGGATGAAGACTACTTGGTCATAGTGGATAGTTTTTGAGATTTGTTTTTGGATCCAATTGCTGGAATCTTGTTGGAGATTTGTACATCTATATTCATAAGGTATATTTGTCTGTAGTTCTCTTATTTTGTAGGATCTTTACCTAGTTTGGGTATCAGTGTGATGTTAGCTTTGCAAAATGATTTGAGGAGAATTCTACTTTCTCAACTGCCAGGAATGCTTTCAATAGGATTGGTATCAGCTCCTCCTTATACATTGTGTAGAATTCTGCTAGAAAGCGATCTGGTACAGGGCTGTTTTTATAGGTAGTTTTCTTATGACAGAGTCAATTCCCTTTGTTGTTAATGGTATATTTAGTGTCTCTATGTCTTCTTGTTTCATTCTGGGGAGGTTGTGTGATGTCAGAAATTCCTCCATTTCATTTAGGTTATCAAGTTTGTTTCCATATAGGTGTGCATAGCAATCTCTGATAATCTTTTGTATTTCTTTGGGGTCAGTTGTGACTTGATCTTTTGTACTTCTGATTGTGTTTATTTGGGCTTTTTCTCTCTTTTTCTTGGTCATTCTGACTAGGAGTCCTTCAATTTTGTTAATTCTTTCAAAGAACCAGCTTTTTTGTTGTTGTTGATGTTTTCCATGATATTTTTGTCTTCTGTGTCCTGTATTTGGACTCTTATTTTGGTGATCTAGATTCTTCTGCTAAAGTTAGGGTTTTGGTCATCTTCTCTTTCCAGCTCCCTTAGGTGATTTGTTAGGCTGTCCACTGTGATCTTTCTATTTTCTTAATGTGTGTTCGTGGAGATATAAATTCCACTCTTAGAACAGTTTTCATGGCATCCCAGAGGTTCTGGTGAGATGGGCCTTCATTTTCATTTGCTTCCAGGAATCTTTTAATTTCTGTTTTGATATCAGTGTTGACCCAGTAGTTGTTCAGCATCAAGTTGTTTAGTGCCCATGTCTTTGTGGGCTTTGGGGGAATTTTTTTTTGGTGTTGATATTTATTTTTTATTCCACTGTGGTCTAAGAAGGTGCGTGGCAAAATTTCAACCTTATAGAATTGATTTATGCTTTATTTATTGCTGAGGATGTGATCAATCTGGAGTACATTCCATGCAGTGATGAGTAAAATGTATATTTTGTGGTTGTTGGGTGGAATATTCTGTAGGTATCTATTAAGTACATTTGGTCAAGTATCAAGTTTAGGTTCTGAATCTCCCTGTTGATTTTTTGCCTCTATGATCTATCTATGGTTTTTAGTGGGATATTCAAGTTCTCTGCTATAATATTGTTAGAGTCAATACTTTATTTTAGTTTACTTAGTAGTTGATTTGTAAATGCTAGTGCTCCTGTGTTGGGTGCATACATGTTTAGGATGGATATTTCTTGCTGATGGATTGAATCTTTTAGTATCCTTTTGTATCATTTTTAATTTTTGATAGCTGAAAGGTTGCTTTGTCTGATATTAAAATAGCAACTCCTGCCATCTTTTGTGATCCATTTGCCAGGAAACTTGCTTTCCATCTTTTAGCTTTGAGTCTGTGTGTTCCTTGTGGTGAGACGAGTTTCCTGGATGCAACAAATAACTGGGTTATGGTTTCTTATCCAGTTTGCTATTCTGTGTCTTTTGTGATGTATATAGACCATTCACAATTAGGCTGATTATTGAAATGTGATTGTTTATCCCTGTCATGAGTTTCTCATAAAGTTTTTTCTTTGCGTGTTTTCTTTTAGCTTTGGGGTTGATGTATGTGTGTGTTTTCAAGTTTGTTGTTGTGATATATTCTCTGTTGATTCTGTGCTCAGCTGTTCTCTTGAGAAGTGTGTGGTCATTCTTTTTTTTTTTTTTATTCTTCTGTGCTTAATACCTTTTTAAGTGTCTCCTGTAGAGCTAGTCTGGAAACTACATGATCTCTTAGGGATTGGATGTCTGGGAAGGATTTTAACTCTCCATCACTGATGAAGCTGAGCTTGGCTGCATGGGAAATTCTTGGTTGAATTGAGGACTCCAGTTGCTTCTTACTCGCAGTGTTTCTGCCGATAGGTCTACTGCTATTCTGATTGGTTTTCACCAGTAGGTAGTCTGATCTTTCTCTCTTACTGCCTTTAGGATTTTTTGTGTGTACGTACTTTGTGTAGGTGAATTACTATGTGTCTAAGGATTGGTCTTCTCTTTTTATGTCTTGTGGGGGTTCTCTGTATCTCGTGTTTGGTTGGTCACATCTCTGGTGAGGTGAGGAAAGTTTTCTTGGATAACCTCCTGGAATACTTGTCCCACAGTGTTCTCCATTTCCCTTTCTTCTCTGGGATACCAAGCAGACATAGATTTGGCCTCTTGTAATTACACATCTCTTGTAGGCTTTTTCTTTCTTTCTAACTTTCCTTTCTATGTTTTTTATGGATTGGGTTAATTCCATGTTCTGCCTTTCAAGTTCTGAGATTCTTTCTTCTGCTAGATTAATTCTGCTTTCCATGCTTGTCACCTTGTTTTTTATTTCCTGGATGAAATTTTTATGGCCAAAATCTATGTTACAAGTTCTTTCAGTGTTGCATCTTGTCTTTCTTGAGTCTTATTCACTGTTCTCATCCATTCCCTAATCCCTGTCTTATTCTGGGGCCAATCATTGGTGACTTCCTGTGTTTGGGCTCTAAGGTCTGATTTTTCAGGTGTTATCTCTTTGTTGCTCTTGAAATTACTTGTGGTCTGGTTTTTCCTCATTTGTGACAGATCTCTTATTTTTCTCTTTAATTCCGTTATTCAGTGGCAGTGGGAGGGACTTTCTCTTCTGATGATTGTTCAGCCCTCTATTCTTTCCTGATCTGGGCTCTGGATTTGTTCTATTTTGAAACAGAACTGTGGGTGGGAAGCTTTGCTGTTTCATAATTTTGAAAGTCAAATAAGGTAGAGGATGGCGAACTAGGATTCAGAAACTACTTGCAAATCACAATGTTCACTGATTGTGGTATGCGTTCCCTGAGACCCTCTCCCCACCACCACTCTATATGATGATGCAATGGGTATGTGTGTGTACCTCCTGAGTCCAAGATATAGTAGCAGCAATGAAGAGAACAGATAAGAATAGAATAAAATAAGATGGACAATAAGAAAGAAAATACAGAACAAGGAAAGTAGAAACCAAAGTAAAAAACAATTGAACACACATACACACTCCAAATCAAACTGGAATATCAGCAAAGTAAAACAAAATGAAAAAAACCAATAAAAAACTGGGAAAGCTAAACACACACATGCACACTTAGCACAAAATGAATGGAGAGGAAAAAGAGAAAGCCTGGAAATAAAAGGAAAAAAATATGAATTCAGATTGAACCCTCACAATATATTCACTCACAACTCAAAATATGTTAAAAAAGAGAGAAGAACAAAAGAGCAAAAACAAACAAACAAAAAACAAAATAAACTGAAAGATGAACACTCAATCATTCATATACACACATAAACAGAAAAAAAAGAAGAAAGAAAAAGAAAAGAAAAAGGGTGGGATGCAGAAAAAACCCTCCTATACACATTCATGCACAAAGAAAAAATATTTTAAAATTAGAAAAAACTAATATACAGGCAAAAAAATTTTTAAAAATTAAAAAGAAAATAGAAACGCTGCTTTCTTATGACTGGTTCTGTAATTGTTCCTCTAATCTGCTTCTCTGCTATCTCCTGCAGAGCTTCCACCTCTTTCACTGCCTCCCCAGTGTCTGGACCAGGGAAAGAGGAGGGGCTGTGAGGCTGAGTGGGGCTTCAGTCCTCCCCTCCCACTCTTATATGGTCAGGGGGATCCACTCCAGTGGGGAGGTGCAGGATTGTCTCTTCCCCAGGTGTGTGCTCACTGGGTGTTCCCCAGCCAGGCCTATGCTGGAATAGAGTTCTCCTACTGAGGTTGATGTCCAGGCTCTGCCTGTGTTCATCCCTCTCAGTCATGCCCGATGTGTGGGTCTGATGTTCAGAGGATTGCTGGGGAAGAAGGGGTTGGGTCAACCCTGGACTTACCACTGATCTCTTTGGGGGTCTTCCTCATCCTTTCTGGTCACACCCTTTGTCCTGTGGCTGAATCAGGGTAGGGGGGTGGGGTGCCTGAGACTCAGTACTTGTCTTGTCCCTCCGAAGTTTGTGCTTTTAGGATATTCTCTCTGTGCCACAATCAGCCACTGAGTAGTTGATTCGCCATTCACAGGTCACAGAGATTAGGTCTGTTACTCTGTGGTGAGCAAGTCAGAGCACTTTCCTGCCTGGTTTTCAAGACAGTGGCGGGTGCCTCTTTCATCTTCTCTTGTGAGACTCTGCCTCTGGACTCCCTCTGAAGACCTTGCTGCCTGTGTCTGCCCAGGTGCTGGAGTGGTGAGGCAAAGCCTGGAACCGGCAGTCTCTCCTGCTGCAGTGGTAAGGCAGAGCCTGGAGCTGGTAGTCTCCTCCTGCCACTTCTTTGCAGGAAAACTTTTGTCAGTTAAAAAAAAAAATGATGCTCGGCTTTTGTGACCTGGGAAGTGCTAGGGACCAAGCAGAGCAGCTGCAGCACCAGCTGCTTCACCAGGAGGGTCCTGCCCACTTGCTCACAAGCCCCCACTTAGTCAGTCTCTCCCAGCACCTTCTTCCTAGGAAGGGTTTTATTGATTAAAAAACAAAAAACAAAAAACAAAAACCCCCAAAACGGCACTTGGCTTTTGTGTTCCAGGGATTGCTATGGTTCAAGTCGAGCAGCTGCAGCACCGGCCGCTGCTCCAGGAATGCCCTGGCTGCTTGCTCCCAATCCCTCACTCAGTCAACCACTCACACACTCACTCATTCACCAACATGTACACAAAATTTTCCATACACTCACACTGGGACTTGCATAGTCTGACTGGCTCAGCTGCTATCTTCCCAACCAGCCTGATGGTTGTTTTTAATGTGTTTAACTTTTATACACACACACACACACACACACACACACAGCTGAGACATCCTACTGTAACCTTAGTGTTAGGTTACTAATCTGAGTGAAGTTGGATATTAAGTCATTAGAAATAAAAGTAGCAAATGATAGTAATATGGAGTATTCTATTCAACACTGTCAGTTCCTTGTGCATTTTATAGGGACCTCTAATATTGAATTGATAGTGCTTTATGGTACAACAATGATGGTCATTCTTCCTGTAAGCTTACATGGGTGAATGAGAGTCTTCAGGCCTTTGCAGCTTTAAATTCGTAGGACTTTCTCCAGAACTGATATAGCTGGCATTTCTTTGGTGTTCAGGGTTGCTTTTCCGTTAAAATCAAAAGTATCATTTATATTTGAACAGTCATTACTTTCTATAGTTCTGTTCAACATCATCTCAAAGAATATTATACAGATGGCGTCTGTTGCATGAATGCTAAGCAAAATCGTATTGATTTCGATTGCACTTTGCCTACTGGCATTTGCATCATAAATATCATAAATGTAGAGCCAGGATATCACACAATGCGAAGAGAGTGAACACTCTGGTGCTTTCACTCCAGCAGATGACGGGCTCAACAGCCTCATTTACATCACTTTAGGACTGAATAACTGAGTTTTGTTGTCCTGAGAATATGAATTTCTTTATTTCTTATATTTATAGGGTTGAAATTGCTATCTTAGGTTTGAACATGAAATTACCCTAACATAGGGTTAAGTGATTATTTTTTTTAACTTGCTACGATTTTAAGAACATTTGTTTGTCTATTGCACGTAAGCACAAGTCACCAGGTGTCTAGTTAAAAGCCACAGGTTTTTACATCATGGGACATAGCTTCACCCACGATTCTGACCACATGACTCAACTCAGAACTGTGGATAAGGCTTGCCCACAAAGATGAGTCCAATGGTATGATAAATTCATAAATGGTTTCATTTCAGAAAATTTATTGGATAATAGAAAATTCCTATTAATATTATGTCCATGTAAATGTATACTGTGTGCTGAAAAATAGTAGTACTTCTTGAGACTAGCTACTCCTGCATCTGTATAACTTAACAATTAGTAAAAATGAAGTCTTCTTCAGCAGCAAGACTTTATTATTTGCTTGAGAAAACTCTTTTAGGGAGATGAAACCACAGACCAGTGAATAATTTGTCTAAATAACTGGTCCTTATCCCAGCACTTTGGGAGGTGGAGGCGAGAGGATTGTCTGAGCCTAGGAGTTAGAGACAAGTCTGGGCAACTTGGCGAGATTTCATTTCTACAATAAATCAAAAAAATTAGCTTGGCGTGGTTGTACACACCTGTGGTTCCAGCTACATGGAAGACTGAAGTGGAAGGATCTCCTGAGTCCAGAAGGTCAAGGCTGTGGTAGCTGTAATTGTACCACTGCACTCCAGCCTGGGCGACAGAGTGAGACTCCAACTAAGAAAAAACAAAACAAAAGAAAAAAATAAACAGAGAGAAAACTGGGTCTTATGCTTTAGGAATTTAGCAAAAATTAATTTATCTGAATAATAGACTGTGGTTTCAGCCTCCTTTTCAGGACAATACGTCACTCAACTGGGCAAACTGCCTGCTTTTCAAACAATGGTTTATATGTCAACACTTAAATCTTTGCCTCCCTGTGCCCACCAATCTCATAGGGTCACCAATTTGAGCAATGTCAACCAGAGTTCCACAAGGAAAGACCCACCATGAATAACCGGACCCCAAACACCAACTCCTTCTAGTTATCTGCCCCAACCATCCCTTTCAAAGATACTACTGAGACTCTATCAAGCTGGCGTTTTTCTCTATATTGTAGAAAATAAACCCAGCTTTGTATGATCAACAAGTTATTTTGGTGCTTTTGTAGGAATTGTTCATCAACATATTACTTTCAGTTCTTACATGTTTATTTTTTTTAATGCTATATTAGTTAATCTTGTGAACTATATGTTCATGTTCACATTTTGGAAGCAGGAAAACGGAGGCAGACAGGAGCATGTGGCTTTCTGAAGCCAGAGTAAGTGGTAAAGGTGTATCTTCATCTGGGTTTTCTGAGAAAGTCTATTTCTAATGTCTGTGTGTTCTGTGCAGGGTCATTGACACACATTGCAGAGCTCAGAGCAAAATGGAAATGCAGGTCTCTTTGTTTAAAGGCAGAAAAAAGTGTCCTTAGAGGTATAAAAATATACAACTTTTAAAAACTGTATTGTAACAATATTGTATTGTAACAATATTGTATTGTTTTAACAACATTGTATTAAAATGTAATGGGGTAATAAGAAACAAAAGATATTATAAATTAAATAAATAATTTTTTTGTGTCATAATTTCATAGACTACAAGGAAAAATAATGCTTACTAATGTGCTGTCTTGAACAATCATAAGATTTTTATGGCTTGATTTTCTGAAAATTCATTTGTTTCGTCATCAAAATTTATAGTTTTAGCAACTTAATTTTTAACAGATAAACTGAAAGCAACATAAGTTGCTCTTGATTAATGCAAGGTTACAAATAATCTTGCATAATTATTTAACTTTGGAAAGAATCTTTCTATGTATGCAAATGCTACTATAACTGCTAAGAGTATTTTGTATGTTGTGAGAGAAATGAGATAAATTTTCTGACTATAGATTATGTTTTCTTAAAGTTTAACTTTTCAAATAAATCAATTTTGTGTAAAGCTGAATTTAATTATAAATGTAAGTTGTACAAAGAATTCTAACAACTCCTCTGGCACTTTCTGTAACTTATGGAGGTCTACAAAAAAAAGTGGTTTTATAACTTGAATAAAACTTAAAATGCTTGCTTATTTACTGTTGTATCTTTCACTACACATAAAACAATAATTTTAGAATTTTCCTTGGTAGTGATTGTTTTATCCAAAGCTTCATTTGAAAATAGTGTTCTTTTCCATCAAACATGGAAATCTTTAAATTTAATTTTTATTTCTAAGCCTGTAGATATTTGTTTTGCCAAGTTGTGGTGTTTATTGGAAGGATTTATATAACTGCCTGATATGCTTTATTGCAACCTACATGTGTATGCTTTTGTTAATAATTTACTGACACAATTTACTGTCTGAACACCAGAAGTTCCTGTTCTAACACTCAGGCAGATAATTAATGTTGGTGAAGATGCTGCAGGGATAGGTATGCAGGACAGGTGGACAGGACTCACTATACAGATCCTGTGGGTCCCAGAGACACCTCCATGCAGGGACTGTCCTCTCTTTGCTGTGGCTGCACCGCTGCTGCTTCTGTTGCTAGGGCTATTGTTACTGCTGCCAACAGTTTAGATGAACAAAGAGATCTTTCTTTTTGGATTTGTGCCATGCCAAACCTAATCCTCTCCGAGGCCACAGAAGCTCATGACTGAATGATGGAAAGGTTGTGTACTAGGAAACATGAAAAGCAAATGTATGTGAAAAACAATTCAGCATGTTCTTTCACTACTAATGGTGGGTTGTGATTTAACGTTTGTACTATAAACCCAGGGCCCTGGGATACAGACTGGGGTCTTTTCTTCTGAATATCTGTAATACGTAGCCTCAAATTTGAAAGGGTTTGAACATAGCAATTGGTGTAATTGGCAGGATATTTCAGAGAAGCCCCTCATTATGGAGACCACAGGAGAGACAGGGGCGGGGGAGGGAATGTCTGCTGGGGACAATCCCAGGAACATCTAGGAAAAATCCCAGGGTAGACTTCTGGTACTATGTGGTTAGAAGTTGCCAGCTTCTTAAATAGCTGGGGGCTGCAGCATGAGTCTGGGGACACCCTGCAAATACTGGCCCGACTAGTGGAATGATTGAAAGCAGTTAATGAAAGGGAATAATTTCAAAAGGAAACAACAACAACAATGAAAAAAACAGCCCTGCAGCCACAGCAGCTATGGCTTGGCCCCTGCTTTGCACTTTCCAAGTGGCTATGAATAGGAAAGCCACTAGGAGCTGATGAGAGGAGGATGGGGCTGACTGCACACTTCATTTTTTATTTTAGCTGTAAAGGATACTGCATCTGGCCCTTCAAAGGAGTGTACATATATGGCATGATGCATCCCCAATTTCTGGGAGATAATTTTGTGTTCCACCAGGGGAGGAAACGTGGACTACCCTCTCATTTGGCCAAGCAACCCTGCACCCTGCCATGAGCCATGTTAGCGGTGAGCCTTTTTTTTTTTAAGAATGTCGCCCTTCTCCCTCTTCTCCTATATACGCTGTTTTAGGGAGGGATGGTTGGTAACCAAAGTCATTTATATTAACTTTTTTCTTGATAATACTATGCTATTAGTGCCCGTATCCCATAACCTTAATAACCAGCCCACCAGGCTTTTCCTTACCTTTGGTCTAAATTTTGCTGCCAGCTCTGTCAGCTTTGCTGAAGTATATGCGGGCACACTCCTGTGCATATACTGTGGATTTGAGAGGTGGTCACCCTGGATCATGGCCCTCTGGCCACTGCTGTAGTGTTTTCATTTTCTGAGTTATTACTGGGCAAGTTCTCGCCTTCAAGAGCTTTTCCACCCTTTTTATTACCTCTATTTCCTCCTCCTCTTCCGAGGAGTCTGATTTCCTTGTGGGATCCACTTCCATGGGTCCCATTCATGTGGGCCACCACAGTGTGGATGCATGCCATAAGCCACTGTTATCAATGTGATTGTCAACATTGTACATAAATTTAAGTAATTAACCTGCTTGGTTATGAAACTTTTTGCTGTGCTGTCCCAAGGTGAGAATTTTTCATCACTGAGTCACCACCATTGATGACCCTCCCTTTATTATATAAGTCTAATAAACCAATGTCTCTCCCTGTTGGACCTCTGGAAAACTTCTTTGGAACTGATAAACATGAAGTAAAAGCCCTCTTAGGTTTGGGTCGACAATGTTACAATACCTCGTTCTTAGTTCAGGGTAACTATAACTTTTAATGTGGAAAAAAAATCAAAGTAGCTACCAGAAACTACCTTTTAATTTGTGACATGTCTATAAGAAGGGCTAGACTTTGGTTGATTTTGGATTTGTATCCCAAATACCTAGCATAATATCTGGGACATACAGGCACACAACACACATTTCTGAATGAATAGAGTTAATGACAATTTGATTGTGTTAACCATTACACAATTTATACATAAATCAAATCATCACACTGTCTAATTTAAATATATACCATCTTTATTTGCTAATTAAATTTTTTTTAAAAAAATAAAAAAGTTATGAGTGGGCAGCCATTTAAATTTGAATGGTTTAAGAAACCATAATTATAATAACATGTTACAAACTCCAGAGGGCACCATTCAAATTATATTCTAATATTCTTTCATTGGAATCAAGTTTTCATCTGTTGTGTTTTAAAATCATAGCTCCCTTAAAATGATAAAGGCATATCAATCTACCTCTGAGCTGGGTAAAAGCTGTAGGTTCTGATACGTTTACCCTGCTAAGAACAGTGTTCCTAAAGTAGGACCTAGAAAACACATGAAATAAGTGACTTTGGAACAGCAGGGAAATCAGTGAAAAAACAAATAGTAGAAGGTCCCCCAAATACAACATTTCTCATTTTCATTTCTCTGTGATAAATTTCCCTTGAGGAATTTTCCTTCAAGTTTCTACACCATAAATTTCTTTAAACTCAGAGAAAGTCTTTTATGTGCATAGAACAGAGAACTGCATGCTCTGTCTCTCCAGATCGGCAAGAGGAAAGGTGTGTGTGTTGGGGTGGGGGGCACTCAAGGGAGCAGTTAGGTATGAGCAGAAATCCTTGTGCCCATCTGCTGCTGTCCATGGTGCTGACAAGAAGAAGGCGGCTCGAATTTCAAGCAGCCAAGACACATCAGTTGTACTCAGACAGCGGAGACAGCCACATTTCCTGCTGTTTGGGGAGCTGCTCATTTGGCTTTCTTCTTTGTCTCTTTCTTGCTTATTGGTCCCATAGCACTGTCTGTTAGATGTCTTCTAAGAATTCCACTAAATATCTCATATCCTTCTATAACTGGAGGGACATATAAACAACTCAAATAGCTTGAGAAAGCCCTGAGTGGCACTACCAGTGATGATGGAATTGTAAACAGATCCCAGGGACACTTCTAGGAAGCTCTTACAGAGTAAGAATACTGAACCTCTAAGCACTCTACTGCTGTAGTCTGAAAAAAACATTCTGAGTCCCTCACCAGAACCCCAGTGGAACTCACAACAACCTGATGCCAGGATATTTCATCAGCTAATGGGCCTATTAGCTCAAGAGGAATTTGCCACCCTTAGGGTGAGACTGTAATTAGCATATGTAATTATTATCCAGAAAAAAGGTCATTTGCATTAAAACATAATACTAATAGCCATCATTTATTGAGCATTTACTATGAAAATATACTTCTGGATAAATACATCCTTTACCTTCTACCAATACAAAACTAGAAGGATTGGTGCACTTATCTCCATTTATGGTTGAAGAAAGTAAGGCTTCTAGAGACAAAGTAACTTTTGCAAGATCAGAACATTAGAAAGTGGTGACTCCTGAGTTGGAGTCACTCTGTTGCCCAGGCTGGAGTGCAGTGGCATGCTTGTGACCACTGCAGCCTTGACCTGCTGAGTTCAGAACATCCTTCCATCTCACTCTTCCAAGTAACTGGAACTACTGGCATGCACCACCATGCCACACTAATTTTTCTGACTTTTCTCAGAGATGAGGTCTCACCATGTTGCCCAGACTGGTCTCAAATTCCTAGGCTCAGACAATCTTCTCACCTCGCCTGCCAAAGTGCTGGGATTACTTTGGGAGGAGCCACTGTGCCTGGCCATGACATGGAATTAGAACTCCATTTGTCTTATAACCAATGCATTATACTGATGGGATTCGCTCATTTTCAGATGGCTTTTCTCCTTGGCCAGTGGTTTTGGGCTTATACTAACAGTTTCATTTTCAGTCAATGCCCAGGTAGTCAATAGCATAATTTTTTTCTTGATGATACTTGCTATATAAAAACTTTCTTTGGTTCAGAAATTCTAATCAACAGAATTATATTGACTCACATGGTGCATGGGCCCAAAAGCAGTGTCTTCTGGCATCTTATCTATATTTCCTGAATATTAATTTCTCATTTCTTAACTAATTGTATATTTCCTCCATTTCTCATCTCATAGTCTCTTCCAGTGGATTCCAAATTCTCACTAATAAAATATTAGAATTAGTCCCCTAAAATGGACATTTTTCTGATCTTTTCACCAATCTTTCTTTTCCCCTTCTTCCTTCCAAAGGGTATCCAGATGTTTGTGTGGTAATCACAGCTTTTCACATGACCAGTGTATCTCTTGAAGTTGTCTGACCCCACCTTCAACTACAGTTATTGGCTCGGATTGCTTTAGGCCAAACTTACATTCCATCACCCTGGCTATAACTAGGGATGGTTTAAAAATGAAATATAATCTCAGGTGCAACTCCTGGTTTGGACTACTCAGAAGATGTTTGATATAAATATCAAACAAATACATATATTTGCTGGATGTGAATGAGGTAATAGATAGCTCTAATCATAATGAGCAGTCATTGTTCATATATAAGATGAGCCAGTTTTAGGTTAAAGCTGATATTTTGAATGTCAGATGAAAGAGAGAATATGAAATCAAGTTTTTTGTTGACATTATTGAGCTTCTGGGTCCATAAACTCTGAATTGGACCCTATCTCTGATCTCTAGTTATGTGGGTCAACAAGTACCTTTGCTGTTACTGACGCTTTGAAAGGGATGACCAGTATATGAAAACATAAGGGTCCTAATTGACATAAGGTTTGTCATCAGACTGTGAGGGGTTTAATAAACAGGAAATACAGAGTAGGGAACTGTCGGAATTTACCTTCAGGCTGGGAAACTGAGGATCCTTGTTAGATATTTGTGTAATTGGCTACAATGTTACCTTTGTGTATTAAGGCAGCATAAACCATGCCTTTTGAAGGCACAGTATTAGGAGATTGTGGGGAAAATACATGATGTTGGGATGCACTGGTTACTTCCTTTGGCCTTCAGTGAAGTCTTAAAAGCAGTGTAAGTTCATGACAAAGGTGAACTGAATGTCCATAATGAGGGAAAAAATGAAGTGCTGCCTTGCTGAGAAAGGCCCTTTACTCTAATAATCTGTATTATTTGTTAACAGATAATGCAATAATACCAATCATGTTTGAATTTAAAAAGTAAAATAGTCTCTATCATACTCAATGGTATACAAGCAGAATTGGGAAGCAAGGGACCTAACAGATGATGTAATCAGAAGTAGGTAGAGAAAGAGCACCTCTGTCTTAGTAGCCCAAACAAGACACCTAACATTTACAGTTTGAAATAACTTAGTCGACCACTGAGCCATCTTCATTGTGACCAGAGAAACGAAATGTACTGAATGACTTAAATTAACCAGATCTTAATCCCTGGGTATATAGGCAGATAGATACTTTCTGAATACCCAGATACTCTTAAATAAAGATTTGAGGGGATAGATTCTGGAAATATAATCAACAAATTTCAACCACAGACCATTTCTGTGACTAACTAGTATCTATAAATATCATTATTGTCATATGGACATTTTCAAAAATTATCTGCTTTTTAAAAATAATAATTTTTTTATTTTAAATATGTGTGGAAAAATTCAGGGTGAGGTATAAAAATGTTCATTAGCAGGTACCCTTGTCAATGAGGTGTGTCCCCCACTCCCTTGGTAGCTCCCCACTACTGCCATTCCCTTTCTTATACTATTATGATAGTTGTTCAAGTTTCACTTATGAGTGAGAACATGTGATACCCAGTTCTTTGTTTCTGTGATAAATCCCTCAGTATTATAGCCTCTAAGTTCATGCAAGTTGCTGTGAGGTTCATAATTTTGTCCTTCTTTATGGCTGCATAATATTCCCTCATGGATATGTACCACATTAAAAAAAAAATCTAGTCCTCTTTCAATGCACAGCACGGTTGGACCATGTTTTTGCTATTATAAATAATGCTGCACTAAACGTGCGTGTGCAGGTATCTTTTTCACAGAGTGATTTGAGTTCCTCTGTGTATATTCCCAGTAGGCGCATTGTGGGGTAATATGGGAGGTCAATTTTTAAATCTTTTAGGAATTGTCTCACTGTTTTCCAAAGAGGCTAGACTAAATTACACTGCCACCAACTGTGTAGAAGTGTTCCCTTTTTGCTGCATCCTCTCCAGCATCTGTTGTTTTTTCAGTTATTGTTGATGGTCATCCTGACTGGAGCTACCTGGTATCTCAGTGTGGTTTTAATTTGCATTTCCTTGATGAGTTGTGAGGCTGAGCATTTTTTCATGTATCTGTTGGCTGGTCATATGTCTTCTTTTGAGAAGTGTCTGTTCATATCTTTTGTCCACTTAGTAATGGTTTGGTTTTTTTTTCTTTTTGGCACATTTGAGTTCCTTGTAGATATTAGATGTTGGGCCTTTGTCAGATATACAGTTGGCAAATATTCTTCCCCTGTCTGTGGGATGTCTTCTCACTCTCGCAATGGTTTTTTTGGGGGGTGTGTGCAGAAGCTTGTCAGTTTGATGAGGGGTACCACTCGTCTATCTTATCTCTTATGGTATGGGCACTTGGGTTTTTGATCAGGAATTTCTTGCCAATTCCAATTTCCACAAGAATGTCTTCTGCATTTTCTAAGGTTCTTATAGTTTGAGGTTTCACATTTAGGCCGTTGATCTATTTAGAGTTGATTTTTGTGTATGGTGATAGGTAGGTTTTTTTTAATCTTCTGCATGTTGCCAGCCAGTTTTCCCAGCACCTTTTACTGAATAAGTCCTCCTCTCCCCAGTGGTTAATGGTGGAAGCTTTGTCGAAAATGAGTTGGTTGAGAAATTGAGGTTTTGTTTCTGGAATCTCTATCTTGTTCCATTGGTCTATATACCTGCTCTTGTACTACTACCAGGCTATTTTGATTATTGTAGCTTTATAATAAAGCAAAAGTCTGGAGTGTGATGCCTCCCCCTTTGTTTTTGTTTTGTTTTGTTTTGTTTTTTCCCGAGAATCGTTTTGGCTATTTGTGGTCATTTATGTTTCCATATGAATTCCTGTATTGTCATTTCCAAGTCTGCGAGAAATGCTGCTGGTAATTTAATAGATATTTCGTTAAATCTGTAGATTACCTTGGGTTAATGGACATTTTAACAATGTTGATTTTTCCAATCCATGAGCATGGAATATTTTTCCATTTGTTTGTCTCGTCTTTGGTTTCTCTGAGCAGTGTTTTGTAATTTTCATTGTAAAGATCTTTGACTTCTCTGGTTAGGAAGATACCAAGGTATTTCTTTTCTTTTCTTTTCTTTTTTTGTGTGGCTATTGTGAATGGGGATTGTGCTTTTTATTTGGGTTTCAGTTTGTTTATTGTTGGTATATACAATGCAACTGACTTTTGCACATTTATTTGATATCCTGAGATTTTGCCAAAGTCCTTTATCAGTGCAAGGAGGTTTTGGGCTTTTGACAGATTCTCTGTGGTTTTTGAGGTATAGAATCATGTCATCTGCAAAGAGAGATAATTTGACTTCCAGTTTTCCTATTTGGATATACCTGATTTCCTTCTTTTTTCTGATTGCTCTAGCTAGGACTTCCAATACTATGTGGTGAGAGTGGGCATCCTTGTCTTATTCCAGTTTTCAGGTGAAATGGTTCCAATTTCTGCCTGTTTCGCAGTATATTGGCTGTGAGTTTCTCATAGGTGGCACTTACAATTTTGAGGGATGATTCATCTATGCCTAGATGTTCGAGGATGTTTTTCAAGAGGGGGTGATGGATTTTATCAAAAATTTTTTCTGCGTCTAATGACATAATCATGTGATTTTTGTCTTTATGTCTGTTGATGTATTTAATTACATTTATGGTCTTGTGCATGTTGCACCAGCCCTGCATCCCAGGGATGAAGCTTACTTAGTCATGGTGGATGATTTTTGAGATGTGTTGTTGGATCCAGTTTGCTAGAGTCTTGTTGAGAATTTTGACATCTGTGTTCATTAAGGATATTGGCCTGTAGTTCTCTTTCTTTGTTGAATCTTTACCTGGTTTGGATATCAATGTGATGTTAGCTTCATAGAATAATTTGGGGAGAGTTCCATCTTCTCCATTGCCTGGAATACTTCCAATAGGATTTGTACCATCTCTTCCTTGTATTTTTTTGTAGAATTCTGCTGGAAAACCATCTGGTCCACGACTTTTTTTGTAGATAGTTTTCTTATGAGAGAGTCAATTTCCTGAATTGTTATTGGTCTATTTCTTCTTGTTTCATTCTGGGGAGGCTGTGTGATGTCAGAAAATTCTCCATTTCATTTAGGTTATCAAGTTTGTATCCATACAGGTGTATATAGTAATCTCTGATAATCTTTTGTATTTCTTCAGTGTCAGCTGTGATTTCATCTTTTGCATTTTTGATTGTGTTTATTTGGGCTTTTTCTCTCTTTTTCTTGGTCCGTATAGCTAGGGGTGCATCAATCTTGTTTATCTTTAAAAAAAAAACAGTTTTTGGTTTCATTGATTTTTTGTATTATATTTTTGTCTTCTGTGCCTCAACTTTGAGCTTTTATTTTGGTGATCTGGATTCTTCTGCTGAAGTTAGGGTTTTGGGGTCTTGTATTTCCAGCTTTCTTAGGTGATTTGTTAGACCATTAACTTGTGATCTTTCAATTTTCTTCATGTGTGTTCATAAAGATACGAATTCCCCTCTTAGGACTGCTCTCATGGCATCCCAGAGATTTTGGTAAGATGTTTCTTAATTTACATTTGTTTGCAGGTGTCTTTTAATCTCTGTTTTGATTTCTGTGTTGACCCAGGAGCTGTTCAGCATTATGCTGTTTGGTGTCTATGTCTTTGTGGATTTTGGGGAAACTGTATTGGTGTTGATATTTGTTTTTATGCCATTGTGGTCTGAGAAGGTGCATAGCAGAATTTCAATCTTATGGAATTTGTTTATGCTTGATTTATGGCCAAGGATGTGGTTGATCTTAGAGTACATTCCATGTGGTGATAGTAGAATGTATATTCCATGGTTGTTGGGTGGAGTGTTCTGTAGTTATCAATTAAGTTCATTTGGTCAAGTGTCATGTTGAGGTTCCAGATCTCCTTGTTGACATTTTGTCTTGATGATCTGTATAGAGTTGTTAGTGGGGTGTTTAAGTCCCCAGTCATGATAGTTAGAGTCATATCTCTTTTTAGTTTACTTAGAAGGTACTTTATGAAAGTTGGTGCTCCTATGTTGGGTGCATATATGTTTAGGATGGCTATGTCTTGTTTATGGATTGAACCTTTTATCATTATGTAGTACTCTTCCATATCTTTTTAATTTTTGATAAAGGGTATTTTGTGTGATATTAAGGAAGTGACTCCTGCTTTCTTTTGTGTTTCATTTGCCTGAAATTTTGTTTCCTATCCTCTTACTTTGAGTCTGTGAGTGTTCTTTCTGATGAGATGAGTCTCTTGGAGACAATATATTGTTGTCTCATGACATTTTATCCATTTTGCCATTCTATGTCTTTTCAGTGGTGCATTTAGTCCATTCACATTCGGGCTAATTAGTGAGATGTGCAAGTTTATCCCTGTCATGAGGTTCTTATAGAGTTTGTTGTTGTTCCTGCTGTTTGTTTGTTTATTTATTTGTTTGTTGTCTTACTTTGATTTTTGGGTTGATTCTTATGTGTCTTCAATATTTTTCCTGCATTCTTAAGAAGGGTGTTTTCATACTTTTTTCCTTTTCTTCTATGTTTAATACTTTCTTAAGTGTTTCTTATAGAGTTGTTCTGGAGGCAGTGTAAACTCTTAGGGATTGAATGTCTGGGAAGGATTTTAATTCTCCATCACCGATGAAACTTAGCTTATCTGGGTAAGTAATTCTTGGTTGAAATTTTTTATCTTAGAGAACTTTGAAGATTGGGCTCCAAGATCTTCCAGCCTAAAATGTTTCTGTAGATAAGTCTGTTGCTATTCTAATTGGTCTTCCCAGGTAGGTATTCTGACCTTTCTCTCTTGCTGTCTTTAGAATTTTTTTCTTTTATACCTACTTTGTATAGGCAAATTACTATGTGTCTAGAAGTTAGTCTTCTCATTTGTTGTCTTGAGGGGTTCTCTGAATCTCTTGTGTTTGAATGGTTGCCTCACTGATGAGATGAAGGAAGTTTTTTGAATAATTTCATGTAATGTTTGTTCCAACATGGTCTCTGTCTCTATATTTGCCTCAGGGATTCCGATATATGTCAGATTTGGCCTCCTGAAATAATCACTCATCTCTTGGAGGTTTTACTTCCTTTCTGAAGGAGACCAGAGCATAAACTGACAAGACTTTGTGTTCTTGTCTTGTGTTCAAGGAACCAAGCCTATACTCCCTCATCTCGGAGCAGATGTGATGTGGGGAGCAGGCAAGCACTGCCATTGTAGCAGGCCTTGAGTACCCCAGGCTCGTAGGCAATGGTCTCACCTGGAAGCTCTGCATTCTAGCCAAAGGCAGGTGAGGGATGCAGCCTGTTGCATAAAATATAGCAGGCCTTGTGTACCCCAAGCTCATAGGCAAGGTCTTGCTTGGAAACTCTGCATCCTAGCCAGAGGCAGGCTGTGAGGAATGCAGCCTACTACACAAAGCAGTGTCTCAGATGCCCACACATCTGGGTACACATAGTACAGATACAGTCTTAGCTACAATAAAGCCCTAGGTACAAAAAGATAAACACAGAACAACTCGCCTTCTAATAGCAACATAATTCTGCTGTGGTTCGCTCATCTCCCCTAACCCTGATTTGTTACTTCATAATAAAGCAAAGCAACATGACATCAATCACACCCGGCCCGGATTCCTGGCCCAGATGCTGATGCTACTTGTTTTTACAATAGTCCCTTGAATAGTTTTGCCCTATATAAGAGGCATGCTAAATAATAAACCTGCTCTCACCTATTGAGGAGAGAGACCTCCCAATCCCACTGTCTCTTGTCTTTCTTTCTCATTCCCTCCCCCCACCTCAGGTCCTGCTCTGTGAAGGCTGGACTTGCACAAGTGGCACCCGAACAGGGACCTGAGTACTGGGGATGGCATTGGCTGGAGAGGAACCCTCAAGGAGGCTGGCTTTTCTTGTGCAGCCTTCATTGAGTAAGTACTGAGGGAAAAGGGTTAATGGTTGGGAGTAAAACATGGGACATTTACATTCTAAGGAACGCACTCTCTTTGTGCATGTGTTTAAATCTATGTTGAAAGCTAGAGGAACTAAGGTTACAGATAGACAGTTAGATAGAATTTTACAGTTTATAGAAGAAGTATGTCCTTGGTTTCCTGAGGCTGGGATGGTTAACTTGACTACTTGAGAAAAAGTAGGCAATCATTTGAATAATTTTTATCAAGTGCATGGTCCTGAAGCCATGCCAGTAGATGCCTTTTCTCTGTGGAATCTAGTAAGCAATTGCTTGGACTTCATAGAGCAGAGCAGATTCTTCCATTGCTGGGACACTCCCCCTGAGCCCCGGCCTTCGAGTCCAGCAAGGATGGGGAAGATTTTTTCCCTGGAGATTTTTCAGCAGGAACTGCATGAGGCTGCTGCTCAACATCATAATGATAAGATATTTGTGGCCACCCGAGCCTCTGTGACCACGTCTCCTGTGTCTCCAGGCCTGCCTAAAAAAGAGGCAGAGCCCTCTGCACCTTCTTTATCTTCTGATATTTTTGTTCAACTTATGAATTTGCTTACTGTTTTAGCTAAAAAGTGCTCAGTTTCAGAGGAGGAGGTGCCTTTGTGTCGCACTTTGAATTCAAAAGAGGAAGTGCCTTCAATACCAGTGTGTCATTCCTCAATTTCTAAGGTGGAGATCTCTCCTGGAGATGGTAAGGGCCCCCCTTGGGTCTCAGGGGCCCCTCAATTGGCACCGACCAGAACCTTGCTCGTGGGTTCTGGATCCAAGCCTTCTCCTTTTTTGGCTCCCATCCAAACTCAGCCTTCTGATGTTAGGAGGCATCTGGTGTGTCTCTCCCCTTTACAGAAGGCTGTTCAGTCCACCTTGCTGCGGGGAGATGATCTGGAAGGACTTCACACCTATCCTGTAAACACTACAGGCTTTGATGAACAGGGAAGAGAGGTCCAAGAGTATTAGACTTTGTCTCTTAAGTCCCTGAAGGTCCTTAAGACTGTTGTGGTATACTGTATGGAGCTATAGCACCATTCACATTAGCTATGCTGGAAACCATTTTGCAAGAAGCTTTGACTCCCTCTGATTGGCATATGATTGCAAAGGCATGTTTGTCAGGCAGGGACTATCTATTATGGAAGACAGATTTCTGGGACAGATGCAAAGAGCAAACAGAGAAATAGAGGAGGTGAGCTGGATATGGTTAATTTGGACATGCTTTTGGGCCGAGGAGTATACTCCTCCCAAGAGGCACAGATCCTATATCCCTGAGCTGCGTGTGGTCAGATCAGTGGAGCAGCATTGGGAGCATGGTGCCAACTACCGTCGGCTGGAGTTAAGAATGAGCAGCTTTCCAAAATACGTTAGGGATCTGATGAGCCTTACCAAGATTTTGTATCTAGACTGTTGCAAGCTGTGGGTCGATTGGTGGTAGATGGAGAAGCAGTAACTCTTTTGGTAAAACAACTGGCCTATGAAAATGCCAACTTTGCCTGTCAAGCAGTCATTCGTCCCTATTGTAAGAAGGGAGATCTGTCAGATTATATTCACTTGTGTGCTGACATTGGTCCTACCTATATGCAGGGGATGGCCACGGCTGCAGCTTTGCAAGGTACTCCTCCCCATAAAATTTCTAATGTGATGAAATCTGGCAATGGAGGAACCCAAGATGCTTGCTTCACTTGTGGGCAAATGGGTCATTTCAGCAGGGAATGCCCCACTCATAGTCCCAGTTCAGGACCACCCCCTAGAAGGGGCCGTCCTACATCTGTGTGCCCACGCTGCAAGCGGGGAATCCACTGGGCTAATGAATACCACTCCAAGACAGATGCAAATGGAAATCCCCAGTGGGGAAACTTCTGGAGGGGCCAGCCCTGGGCCCCTCAAACAATTGGGGCTATGTCCATCTACCCCTACAGCCCATGCCTAGCTCATCTCCTCAGGGAAGTCATCCACCCAACGGGTCAGTGATCTCTACCATGCCACCCCAGGGAGTGCTGGACTGGACCTCAGTCCCTCCTCCCACCTCGTATTAACCCCAGAGATGGGTCCACAAGCCATTCCCATGGGTGTGTATGGCCCACTCCCCGATGACACAGTGGGACTGCTACTGGGACATAGCAGTCTTTCCCTAAAGTGCTTCCAAGTTCTCCACGGAGTCATAGATTCTGACTACACTGGTGAAATTAGAGTTATGAGAAATGATCCTCGGAATATTATTACTCTTACTGCAGGCATGAAAATTGCCCAACTGGTGTTACTCCCATTGAAAAAAGTATTTTCTCTTCACAAAAGTGAGGGACTAATGCTTTTGGTTCTTCTGATCATACCTATTGGGTGCAGGTCATTGGGGAAAAGCAGCCTGAGTATTCTTTGCATATAGGAGGCAAGACCTTCTGGGATTTATTAGATATAGGGGCTGATGTCTCTGTCATTAGTCAGGTTCACTGGCAAACTTCTTAGCCTCTTCAGGAGGCTATGACATCTTTGCAAGGTATAGGACAGTCCAAATCTCCATTACAGAGTAGCCAATTACTTAGTTGGACAGATGATGAAGGTCACAAAAAACTCTTTCAGCCTTATGTACTTCCCTTTTTACTGCTCAATCTCTGGGGACGAGATGTCCTCCAAGCTATGAGGGTTTTAGTTTACAGTCCCAGCCCTCTGGTCACTTCTCAAATGTTTAATCAAGGATTTTTACCAAACCAAGGATTGGGAAGCTTTAATCAAGGAATACAGTACCCCTTAACTCCCCCCATAAAAAAGGGGAGGTCTGGTTTAGGTCACCCTGAGGCTTTTCACTAATGGCCACCGCTTTTCCTGAGCCCCATCAGGAAACTGCTGATGCCATTACTTGGTTATCTAATGATCCTGTATGGGTGGAGTAGTAGCCACTCTCCGAAGAAAAGCTTGCAGTGGCAACAACACTTGTTTAGGAGCAGCTTCTAGTCGGACACATTGAGCATTCCAACAGTCCTTGGAACACTCCTATCTTTGTAATTAAGAAAAAATCAGGGAAGTGGCATTTACTACAAGATTTACGGGCAGTAAATAGCTCCATGGAAATTTTGGGGCCTCTGAAACCCAGCCTGCCCTCGCTAGTGGCCATCCCTGCTGACTATCACTTGTTTGTTATAGACTTAAAGGATTGTTTTTTCACTATTCCACTTTTCCCTCAGGAGCATAAACGTTTTGCTTTCTCTTTGCCTGCTATTAATTTTCAGCAACAAGCTCAGAGACCTTCAATGGAAGGTTTTACCCCAGGCATGGCCAATAGTCCCACATTATGTCAGACTTTTGTGACCAAGGCTCTCAGGCCCGTCCGATCATGTTTTCCTGAAGCTTACATCATTCATTACATGAATGATGTCCTTGTTGCTCATCCCGATCCAGAACAACTTCAGGTTGTGTTTTTGAACCTACAATCTGACCTTCAGCAATCTGGACTTATTATTGCTTCAGAAAAGGTCCAGACTGTAGCCCCATATGAATATCTTGGTAGACTAATAGAAGGATGCAAAATACACATGCAGAAGCTGCAAATTTGTTTGGATTCTTTATTAACCCTTAATGATTTTCAAAAGTTGTTGGGGGACATCAGTTGGTTACGTCCCTCCTTGGGTATTTCTACTGCTCAACTAATGCCACTTTTTGATATATTGAAAGGAGATTCTGACTCTCGATCTCCAAGGCATCTCACCCTAAAAGCTCTAGCTGCATTGCAGCTGGTCCAGGAGGCTATTGCCCAACAACAGATTTTCTGCATTTCTTTTACTGATCCTTGGTCACTTCTTATATTGCCCACACCCTACTTGCCAACAGATGTATTTTGGCAACAGGGGCCGGTGGAATGGCTACACTTACCATCCTTGTAATGACACACTGTAACACCATATTATGAATCTGTTGCTCTCCTCATTGTCAAGTCAGCGGCGAGTTAGGGAACTTTTTGGCCACGAATCTGCTTTAATTGTAGTTCCTTACACTGCTCCTCAGATGACTTGGCTCTCGGAAACATGCCCTGTGTGACAGATGGCTGTAGCCCACTTTGTTGGACAAGTAGACTCCCATTATCCTCCTTTTTGATTTCTTACTTTTGCAAAAAATCATTCTTTTATCTTCCCTCAGGTTACTAGTGCTCAACCTCTGCAGGATGCTGATTTGGTTTTTACAGATGGCTCCTCTTCTGGGACAGCAGTCACTGTCATTAATGGTGTTGTTTCTTGTTTTCAAACGAATTATGATTCCGCTCAACAGGTCGAGCTGTTTGCAGTTTGTCAGGTTTTTGCTAATCTCCCTAAGAGACACTATAATCTTTATACTGACAGTCATTACGTTGTAGGTGTGCTGTGTTATTTGGAAACTGCTAGTCTTCATACTGTCTTTTCCTCCTCCCCCACTGACATAATTACTCCTTTACCGACCATTCAATCACATAACCAAGCTCGTACGGAGCCCTTTTATGTTACTCATATTCATGCTCATTCTGCCCTTCCTGGTCCGTTATCCGAAGGTAATGCCCTTGCTGATGAGGCTACGCGAATTTTTGCCTTTCCTTTATTGTCTCCTGCTTCCGTGGCTGCTGCTTCCCATATCCTTATCAGAATGCCCAAAGTTTATGTTGCCAATTTTCATTGTCTAGAGAAACGGCTCAACAAATAGTAAAAAACTGTCCCGTTTGTCCTCGGTTTCACTCTCCTCCTACTAAGGGCATAAATCCCTGAGGTTTGCTGCCAGGACACTTATGGCAAATGGATGTCACACACATCCCTTCTTTTGAAAAGTTGGCTTATGTGCACGTTACAGTGGACACATGCTCTGGTTTTATTTTTGCCTCAGCCCGATCAGGAGGAGCAGCTCTATATGTTATATTTCATTGCTTTGCAACCTTCGCTGTCATGGGCATTCCCAAATCTATTAAGACTGACAATGGTCCTGCTTATGTTAGCAAAACTTTTGCCCGATTTTGCTCCATGTTTCAAATTTCTCATACTACCAAAATCCCCTATAATCCACAGGGGCAAGGCATAGTAGAGTGTGCCAATAAAACACTCAAAACTGAATTATTAAATATAAACAAAGGGGGAATATACACATTCCTTCCCACATACACTATTGGCACATGCATTATTTATCCTTAATTTTCTTATTCTGGATAATGAAGGGGTATCAACTGCAAAACTCTTTTGGCATCCTTCTCCTAAAGCAGAGGCTTTGGTTCATTGGAAGGATCCTTTAATGGGCCAGTGGCAAGGACCTGATCCGGTACTCATTTGGGGATGAGGCAGTGCTTGTGTATTCCCTAAGAATGCAGAGGGACCCCGATGGCTCCCGGAGTGATTCGTTCAAGTCTACACCGGTCCCCAGCTCCAGAATATATATTTAAAAAAATCAGACAGGAAGCTTGAGCCCTCCATTCAAGAGGCGGTGCATCATCCCACCAGAAATTGTACCTCCCCCGCAGCCCCACTCTGGTACAGCACGTCAAGCTGTTCCTCCTTCTTGGACACAACTGGAGGTGCTAATAGTTAAAGCTGAAAACATGGTACAAAACAACGGTGGGGTCACATCTGATCCATCTACTCTATTCTTGGCCATACTCGCTGTGATGGCTTGCCAGTTTCTGCCCGGGCGTAGGTGTCATTATTCTGTGGCCACCTGGCATTGTATCCCCCATACTAGAGAAAGGGTCATGGACTGGGCTACTCCAGATCTGCAAGCTATGTCTGAATTACAACGTGTTGAAACCTCCGGAGGGTGGGTGGAAATGGTCCTTTCCACCTCAGCGGGACGCCCTCAACTTGGTATTTGAAAACTTATGGTGGCTTTAGGGCCCATTCTTATCTCCCACCAGTCTAAATAGAACCAACCATCTTACAATGGCTCCCATAAGGTGTTTGCCTGTGTTCCCCCCTTATGTTTTATTAACAGGGCCTTGGACTGTTACCACGGAATCCTCCTATTTTTCTTTAGTGTCCTCATTGTAACCTTACTAATTGTGTTTCTCCTCATAATGGAGGACAGCAAGTTGTGGTATTGCATCAGCCCTCTTTTGTTATGATGTCTATATATAATTCTGGGTAATGATATCAAGACTATGACTGGCATATACTTTCTCAAATGTCCACCCTGCTTGATTGCCACCGAAGATTTATTGGACTTCTAGTTGCCGGTATTACTGCTTTGGTTATGCTGATTACAACAGCCACCGCTTCAGCAATGGCTTTGACTCAAAAAAATCCATACTGCTCAGTACATAAACCATTTGGCTAAGAATATTTCCACTGCTCTATCCAGCCAAAAAGCTATTGATGTTAAACTGGAGGCACGACTCAATGCACTGGAGGAGACGGTCCTGGTTCTTGGAGACCAGGTTGCTGCTCTAAAGACTCGGGTTATGTTATGATGTCATGCAGAGTTCCAATGGATTCGTGTTACCTCTAAGCCTTATAACAATTCTGAATGGTGTTGGGATCTGGTTAGAAATCATTTGCTGGAAATTTGGTCCTCTAATAACATATCTTTAGACATTGCATGATTACATCAAGATATTGTTGATATTTCTACATCTGAGTTACCTCCATTGTCTGCTAACACATTGGCTAATGATATTCTTAGTAAGGTTAGACAATTGGTATAATCACATAACATATGGTCTGCAGTATATTGTTTAATAGCATTAGGAGTGTTAATTTTAATTTTACTGTCTTGTTTCCCAGTCTGCATCAGGGCAGGAGTACAAGCCATCAAAAATCTCCAAGTAGAAGTCCATAAACTGTGCTTAAAAGAAAAAAGAAAGGAGGAGATGAAGGAGACCAGAGCATAAGCTGACAAGGTCTTTGTGTTCTTGACTTGTGTTCAAGGAACCAATCCTATACTCCCTCATCTCGGAGCAGGTGGGGAACAGGCAAGCACTGTCACTGTAGCAGGCCTTGAGTACCCCAGGCTCGTAGGCAATGGTCTCACCTGGAAGCTCTGCATTCTAACCAAAGGCAGGTGAGGGATGCAGCCTACTACATAAAACGTAGTAGACCTTGAGTACCCCAAGCTCATAGGCAAGGTCTCGCTTGGAAACTATGCATCCTAGCCATAGGTAGGCTGTGAGAAATGCAGCCTGCTACACGAAGCAGTGTCTCAGATGCCCACACATCTGGGTACACATAGTACAGATAAAGTGTTAGCTACAATACAGCCCTAGGTACAAAAAGATAAACACAGAACAACTCGCCTTCTAATAGCAACATAATTCTGCTGTGGTTCCCTTATTTCCCGTAACCTTGATTTGTTGCTTTATAATAAAGCAAAACAACATGACGTCAATCACACCTGGCCCGGATGCCTGGCCCAGATGCTGATGTTACTTGTTTTTACAATAGTCCCTTGTACAGTTTTGCCCTAGTTTTGCCCTATATAAGAGGCATGCTAAATAATAAACTTGCTCTCACCTATTGAGGAGAGAGACCTCCCAATCCCACTGTCTCTTGTCTTTCTTTTTCATTCCCTCCTCCCAACTCAGGCCCTGCTCTGTGGAGGCTGAACTTCCGCACCTTTCCATTTTTTTTTTTTGTTTGTTTGTTTTTTTGAGTTGGAGTCTCACTCCATCACCCAGACTGGAGTGCAGTGGCCGCTCCCGGCCACCACAGCCTCGACCTGCTGGGCTCCGGCGATCCTTCCGCCTCAGCCTTCCAAGTATCTGGAACTACAGGCGTGCGCTACCACGCCCGGCTCTTTTTTGATTTATCGTAGAGATGAGGTCTCCCCAAGTTGCCCAGGCGGGTCTTGAACCCACGGGCTCAGGCAATCCACTCACCTCAGCCTCCCAAAGGCGCGGGATTACAGGCTGAGCCCGGCTACTTTTCTATGTTTTTAACAGTTTAGATTAGTGCCATATTTTGGTCCTCAAGCTCTGAAGTTCGTTTTTCTGCTTGATTAATTCTGTTTTCCATGCTTATCAGTTTGTTGTTTATTTCATTAACTGTATTCTTTATTGCTGCGATCTTGGTTATCAACTCCTTTATTCTTTCCTCTTGTCTTTCCTCTTTTCAATTTATTCTCTCTATTAATATCTTAATATCTAGGTTTGTGGTTTGAGACCAGTCATTCTGGGGGCTCTTCGTGGTTTGAGGTCCAAAGTCTATATTCTCAGTGGCTGACCCTCCAGTTGTCTGTGTGAGACTCATATTCTTCTTTTGTTTTTTCTTCATTTGTATAGGTTTTCCTCTCTATGTCTTTTTTTTAACCTCTTCTTTAATTCTGTTGTTCAGGGATGGGGGAATAGCTTTTATTTCTATTTGTTAAATCTCCTATTCATCCTTATGTAGATTATCTGGTTTTGTTCAATTCTGAAGCTGAATTGGTGGTGAAGGCCTATGCTTTTTGAAGTTTTGAGATTTAATTAAGGGGTACTGTGATTCAGAAGTTATATGCAGATCCCAGTATCCACTGACAGGAACCCCCTTCCCCACTGCCTGACATTCTGTCCATGCAGTGGGGGTTTCTCTTTGCTCCCTGAAAGCAAAATGAGATAAGAAGAGCGAAAAGAATGGAAAAAGGAAAGACGAAGACAACAGGATGATGGAGAGAGAGAAGAAGAAGGAAAACAAACAGTCATACCAACTAATAAATAAAGAGACAAACAAAGACAAAAAAAGACAAAAACCTACAGACAATCATACAAGCAAACAAATAAAAACCTCCCATTGGTTTACTCTCCCTCAAAGTTACCAATACATAAACAGAAAATCTAATTTAAAAAACCATTAAAATAACGGAAAACAAAGCAAGTACAAAAATGTAAGCAGAAATTAGAAAGAATGAAGAAAAAAGCTAAAACTAAACAAAAACAAGCAAGAAGAAAAAAAAAAAAAAACTCTCTCTATGGCCATTTCTTTGGCTCCAGGTTCCTTTCAGTCTTCTGTCTTAGGGAGCAGTTCTCGTCTTCAGCTCCTCTCCTCCACTCTCAGTGCAATCTGATAGGCTTGCTCTCAGTGTGAGTTAGATGCTCCATGACCACTGTGGGAGGAGAATGGATCAGATCCAGACTCACTCTACTCACTACTGCTGCTGTCAAGTCTCCCACTCAGATTTGACTTGTCTGTGCCTGTTCCAGTGCGGGGGAGGGTCATCTGTCTTTCCAGGTCTGATGAGAAGATAGCCTCTGGGTCCCAAGATGGAGGCTGGGCAGAGCTGGGTTGGGTAATGTCCCTGGACTGAGAAGATGGTACCTGTCATCATCTCACCACTAGTATTGGAACTTTATTCTAGATCTCCACAACCTGTCTTTTCTATGGTTCCTCCTGCTTGTGCCTGATCTGCTACTGCAGGCTATGGCATGGGCCGGGTGCTAGGTGGTGAGGGGCAGTTGTTCTCTGCTGCCTCAAGAGAGTTCCTAGAATGGCAAACAATCCTGTCACCTGGGTCTCCAATCTCAGGGTGGTGGTGGGTTGCAGTCACCTCTGGAGGAGAGTTCTGGGTACATGAACCTGAGTCTCCCTTCAGATGAACTTTCACTCACCCACTGGCACACACTCACTCACATAGAGAGTCTTTATGGACACTTGCTTTTGTGGAGACTCACACAGTCTGAACTGTTCTGTTGCCATCTTGCCCAGAAGCTATCTACTTCTTTTTCAAACATACCACATGAAATGTCATACCTCACATAAATCCAGCTCCTTGCACAAGGTATTGATTTCTTACTTGGGAAACACTGTAACTGCTCTTCTGAATATCAGCCCAACTGCTTTCCCAGAAGAGAGATGGAGAAGGCTGACTCAAACATTTTTAAGTAGTCATTTATAAGGGTTAACGTGGCACCAGGCAAAGAAAGGGACTCTTATTTAAAGTAAAGAGAAGCACAAAGAGCTAGAGGGGTAAATCTAACTCAAGGTTTTAAGGAAAAGTCCAAATACTAAAAGACATACACCACACACACACACACACACATACACACACACACACACACACACACACACACAGAGAGAGAGTCTGAGCTAGAGAATACTAACTGGGAAATAAGGTATTCTGAGTAAAAAATTGACAAAGACATATCAAGGATTTCCTGAGGGACACTCAGACTATTGTTCATTCCTAGTGAGCAGTGGATGGTTTCTATCTCACCCAAATCTAAACTGAAGTTCTTGCATTAACTACAAAGCCCTTCACTGTTAACGTTCACCAATCCATTTTCTTCTACTCTCCCCACCACATACTTCACTCCACCCACTGACTTTTGTGTTGTTCTTGGCTTAGCTTGATTCCCTCTCAAGAACTTTGCATCTGGTATTTTCCATGCTTACACATATTTGTTTACTCAGATGTCTATATGGCTTGATCTGGGACTTTAGCTCTTCAGTCAAGTCAGGTTTAACAAAGTAGCTTCACCCTGGTCATTCTCTCAAAATTTTCAGTCCCCCGACCCTTGCACTCCCAGTATTTCATATCTTCTTGCATAGTTTCATTTTCCCCTTTACAGTTTTTGACACTAAATACAAGGTCTAACAATTAGATTCGTGAAGAATCCTAGAAAAAGTGCTACATACCTCATTGTTGAATATTACTATGGCCACCTTCAAAGTACTCCCCTTGGGAAGCTATGCACTGATGCCAGTGCCTAGTCATCATCAAAGCAATTTTGGAACTCTTTTTTTCTGGAATGGCCATCAGAGCTCTCATCATATTATCCTTGATGTCCTGAATGTCATCAAAATGTCTTCCTTTCAATATTTTCATATCTTTGCATAAAGAAGAAAATCATTGGGAGTGAAATCAGTTGACTAAGGAAGGTATTCCAATACAGTTATTTGTTTACTGGTTAAAAATTCCCTCATAGACAGTGCTGTGTGAGCTGGTTCATTATTGGGATGCATGAGCTCCTCCAGACCATTTTTGCAGAAACCTTTCTGATGCCAAGATTTTTCGGTTAAGATTTTCCTTGCTGTTTCCCTATCAATGTTTATTTGGTCTGCTGTGCTTCTCACAGTTGCCTGACAATTTTGACTCACAATTTAACAAATTTTTGCACTGTTTTTGTCAGTTCTGTTTGTCACTGACCATCCTGGCCTCTCTTCATCAGTGATGCTTTCTCTCCCCTCAGGAAAACCTTTAGTCCATTTTACACTGCCATTTTATTCATGGCACTATCCCCATAAACTTGAACTAGCATATCTCTGGTTTCACTTCCACTCTTGCAAGTTTAACAAGAAAGTTAATGTTGTTACTCTGATTCAAACTGACATTCTTTTTTTTTTTTTTTGAGTTGGAGTCTCACTCAGTCGCGAAGACTGGAGTGCAGTGGCCGCTCCCGGCCACCGTAGCCTCAACCTGCTGGACTCCCGCGATCCTTCTGCCTCAGCCTTCCAAGTAGCTGGAACTACAGGTGTGTGCTACCAAGCCTGGCTAATTTTTTTTGATTTATTGTAGAGATGAGGTTTTGCCAAGTTGCCCAGGTGGGTCTCAAACCCGCGGGCTCAGGCAATTCACTCACCTTGGACTCCCAAAGCGCGGGATTACAGGCTGAGCCACCGAGCCCGGCCAAACTCACATTCTTGTGATGGCACACAAAAAACATGCAACTACAATAATGAATACCACTCACCAAGACACCAACACACATTGCCATGAACACAGCTGTGAGACTCTAGTATACCAAAGTTATGAAACCTTACTGAGTTGCTTATACAGTACTGCCAATGCAAGCACACAGTGGCAAGTTTGCGAACTTAATTGTCAGTCCTCACACCACATATATTTTACCCTATTTATAGTGTTGTTTTTTTTTTTTTTTTTTACAGTCTTCACCTTTAGAATGAGAGGTTAGTGAGGGAATTTTTTCTGTTTTGTTCACTTTTTGTCTCTTTGTCTTTAAAGCCTAAGTTATATTTACACACAGTTAAGCGGTATTGAGTAAAAATGCATTGAATGAATAAATGAATGAGCCAAGAGAACAAAAGACGCCAGAATCAGGATAAGTGGTGCTTGGAACACTAGGTCTACCATGCCAGTAGATGCATCTGAGAGAGGAGTAGCACTCAAAGGAGGTAATTCCCTAGAGGTATTCCATGTTACCAGCTGTCATGTGCATGTTGTACCTCATCCAATGAATACTTATGAGAGGTATTTGTGAATTATGACATAACTGTGGGAGAATAACTGTGGCAGAGAAGAAGTAGTGAATAGTTACAGTCCCATGAAGGAAGACCGGTGTTTGTCTATTTCTTGTATTATAGCTCTTTGTAATGCAGAATCAGTGCATTAAATAATTCCCCACCCACCCACACATTCACCGTGAAAGAGGAGAATTTATTAAAGGGAAGTCAATCTCTTTACTGAACTTTGCAGCCTAGAAGTAATACAAACTCTACAACAAAAAGAAAAAAGATAGAGCCCTGTCTTATATCCTACTAGCTTGAAAGTACATTTATGTCCTCACTTTGTCTAGTCTGTATCTCAGAGGAGATGTTATGTATTGTCTATTCCCTTTCTTTGTTGGAGACAGAATTCTTTAAATGATCCAAAATCTGCTGGATACTGCCATATTTTCCATTCTATAATTCCAAAACTATAAGTAGCCCCTTTCCCCTAAAAGTTCTCCTGTGCCTCAGGTTTTACTCCCTCTCTCTCTACTACCCAAGATAAACCTAAATATGGGTTTAATTTATAACATATAGAGAAAACCTGACTGAATTGTCACAATGTCCTGAGAAGTTTCTTATAATGATGATATCTACAACAAAACAAAAAATTCAAAACTGCTCAAAATCCAACCTCTTAGTTACAAGCTGGATTCACTTCTAGCTTACTCTGTGGTGTACTTTATAGGGTATAGAAATCACATTCTGTTTTCAAGGAAGAACCCCAAGGGGAAAATGTGAAAACATAGAAAAACAAGGAGCACATTATCGATGAACAGTATTCAGAGTTACTGTCAAAAAGGAAAGGATTTTTAGGCAAAATGCAGGGAAGTTACTTTGTTCTTTTGCCTGTAATTTTTTGTTTCCATACCTGAAAACAAAGGTTTAGAGGGGTTTAAAAATTGACTTTTATCCTTATTTATAAATTAATTTTGGAAGTGCAGATTCGTAAAGTCTGCAAGTTGTCTGCTTATGCCTCTAGGCCCTGGGCTCAGAAAACATTCATATGGGTAGGATGCTCCCACTCTCTTCTAACTTGTCATTCCTTGGTGCCTCCAACAAAATTCTACTGTTTGTGGTTCAAGGTTCATAGTAAAGCTATTTTTGCTTAAGGCATAAAATTCTCATGCTTTTTCTTCTTTTATGAGAGTAGTTTTGCTTCAAGTAGGAAACTAAGGCTTTTGATCCAATGCAATCTCAATATTTTCCTAGACTTTAATATGTAGAGTAGTTTTCCACAAATTTATTTGATCATAAGAATTTCCAGGATACATATTCTTATGTTCTACCTCCAGAGAGTCTGATTCAGTAGGTCAGATACGAGAATCTGAAAATTTGCCAAAGACTCAGGTTATAAGTTAGAAGACTTTGACCTCTAGGGCATATCAGAATGGAGCATATCATAGTGAACTATGAAAAAAAGTCACATATTATATTTGTGCAACTATTTTTATACAGATTATTTTTTAAAAAACAAAAATAATACTATGCAAAGGTGTGGGGATAACAGAAAAGTTATTGTAGCTAAGATGGTAGTTGGTACAGTCTGTATACAAAATCTGGTATGATCAAAGAAGCCAGCTAATATCTGAAAAGAGCTATAAACAATAAATACATAAATAATTGAAAGGAACATGGATTTTTGTTGACATTATTTTGTACTTACTTAACTGATCTTGAAGATAAAGAATTATATAGTTGCTTTATTACGTGAGATAATAAATTTCTTCATAGTATAAGTGATTTTAAGTTGGGTTTTTAATCTCATAGCTGGAAGCATGCTAACTGATATAAATTAAAAAATATAATGGCATATATGTATGTGTATGTAAATTTGGTGTTTCAAAAATATATCCACTGCTATTGTTATGATAATCATAAAATGAACTGCATAAAATGTAGGGCATTTCAGTTTTTTTTAAGGGATTAGAATTCAGTTTGACTTTGATTTAAGAGCTATGTTTTTATTTATTTTTTGGTATTCACAAAAATTCGTTACAAAACATAATAATTCTGATGTCTATAATTAGTGAAAAAGAACATTGGAATCTAAATGAATACCTCTGAACCATCTTTTAGATTTAGAATATTTTAAGAGCTAAAAGCTCAAAATGGAACATTATAAAAACTGTCCAAGATGAATTTTCTATGTACTTATAGAGCATACTGGATATTGTCTCCTGAGAACTTTGACATGGTTTGAAAAGTTAGTGTACTATGAAGAAGGCACCATCTGCTTTCTTTTTTTTCCTTTTATAAGCATAGTTGGAATAGTATTTGGAGACAAGATGTACTTTCTGAAAAATAAAATACCTTAAGAAAACATAATGACCTCGTCTCTACAATAAATTAAAAAAAAAAAATTAGCCAGGCGTGGTAGAGTGCGCTTGTAGTTCCAGTTGGAAGGCTGAGGCGGAAGGATCGCCGGAACCCAGCAGGTTGAGGCTGTGGTGGCCAGGAGCGGCCACTGAACTCCAGTCTGGGTGACAGAGTGAGACTTCAACTCAAAAAAAAAAAAAAAAAAAAGAAAACATAATGTCTCTAGACAAATTACAAGAAGAAATCTTTCTCTCAAAGTGGTGCGAAGAGCAGAAGTTTTGGGATCAGAGTATTGAATATTGAGTTGGCACTGTTCAACTCAGCAGGTAGGAGACAGCAGTTAAGAGAGCTACAATGTATGAGCCTGATTCTCTCTACTGCGTACACCATTTTGAAATAGTAATGTCTTGAACTAGTGCTGAATCTTAATATAAGCAGAATTTCAAATGCTGTTTTGCATTATATTATGTATACCTTGATTCAAAATATTGTGACTTCTTGATATAAACAAAAATGATTTAACGAGTTAAGTAACTAGAAAGCAGATGGTGCTGTGAGGCAGATTGGCCCATTATTGTTCCAGAATGCATAAAGCATGCTTGTGTTTTCTACGAATATTGACATCCCTTATGACTTTACCAGAGGATAATTTTAGGATAGGAATATGAAGCAAAATAGAATAAGAATGTGCCAATGTCCATAGTTCTGGACAAAATTTAAGTAGTTGTTTTCACCCTGCATAACTATATGATTTATCACCTATGCTGGGCACGTTCTCTCCTTAGGGACTTTGCACAGGATGTTTCCACTTACCATCAGTGAAAATTGCAACCACACTTTCCAACCAGATCCATCAACCCTCCACACCTTTTCACATTCTAACAAGCTACGTGATTTACACATTATGTTTATTATTTTTATGCATTTTTCCTGCTAGAATTCAACCTCCACAAAGGCAGAGAACTTTGTTTTGTTTGTTGAATTTTCTCAGACACCAAGAACAATATTTAACACATATTCTTCTTCAGTAAATACTTGCTGAATGTTGAGTAAATGGGCAACTTTCTTGAAATCATATATGTTGCTAAAACATATTCTTGTGTTTTCTCATGCATGTAGAAATGACAAAATATATCTAGGGAGTAAGGTCATAATGGTGAGTTTATAAGAATACAGATATTAGGTAGTAAAAGATTATGTATAAAATTAGGATACTGCAACATAAAATGCTGCGCCTTCTTATTTGCATGTTTTTGTCTACATATATAGGTGTATCTTTAAGAAACAATGGTGCTTACACTGTTGTAAGTGAGCTTGATACGGATGAAGAAGGCACTTGGGTCTGGAGTCTTGAGGTAGAGATTTGGACCATCAGTACCTTAGTACTGATGACTATCTTCATTACTTTAACACACTCCTTTACAAATTTGGCCTTTTTGTATTTAGTAGAGTATCTGACAAGAGAAATGAATGATGTAATAGATGAACACTTCTTTTTCCAAATATGAGCAAAGTAAGTGTAGATGCCCTTTCCAGTTTTTGGAATTACGTTTTCCCCATAAACCTTTTTTTTTTTTTTTTTTGAGTTGAAATCTCACTCTATCACCCAGGCTGGAGTGAAGTGGCACACTCATGGCCACCCCTGTGTTGACCTGCTGGGCTCAGGCGATCCTTCTGTTTCAGCCTTCCAAGTAGCTGGAACTACAGGGGTGCACTACCACACCCAGATAATTTTTTTAAAAAATTGTAGAGACGAGGTCTCGCAAGTTGCCTGGGCTGATCTCGAACCCGCAGGTTCAGGGAATCCACTCACCTCGGCCTCCCAAAGTACTGGGATTACAGACTGAGCCACTGAGCACAGTCAATCATTTTTTTGTCTCATGAAAGTATGCTGTCAATTTAATATATTGATTTTGGAAGCTATTACATTGGAAATATCATGTCCTCACAGCAAACCAATTTCAAGTTGAGCTCAAATTCTGCCCTCTTAAAACACAAAATCCTGTGGTGATTAGAATGAGGCTTTGGAACCAGATAGACTTGGGTTAAAAATTCACCATTATCATTAACTAACCACATAATCATCCTGATTCTCAATTTTCTCATCTGTAGATGACCTAATTAAGAGCTACACCAAAGAGTTATTGTGAAAATTAAATCAGATAAAGCATGCAAAGTACTCGATTCGAAGTTTGGCACACACTAAGTGTTAGATAAATGTTAGACTCCCTCTTCCCTTTTTAATATCTCTAATTCATTTTCATAAAACTATTTCTTTCTCTAGACAATTGATGCTGATTGATGGATATTGAAAATGAGCTGTCTCTATTGAAAACCTGAAACATGTTCCTAAATCACTGGAAACATATTATGATAATTGCAATAAAGCAAGGCCTAATCAGTTCTAATAATTACATCCTGGGCTATTTGAAACATGGAATTATTATACTTCTCTTGGATGCCTTTTCACATAATTATTCTATTTGTTTCAACTAACACATTCAGAAAAAAAAGAATCATCTGCTCATATATTGATTTAATCCAATTTATTTCTTATTACAACAAACCGGAAGCAACAATAACCATTTTTCTTTAGTGTTAACAGTACGATACATAACTCATGGACAATAACTTGCTGATTTTTTCAGTATATTTGGACTGGGGAAACTGCCAATAATATTTTACACAGTTGGGAAGCTACTTGCATGTTTGTTGACAGCTTTCTGAATTACAGCATAATTTTATTTGCCTTGGCTTATTTTTTTCTTTCTCTTTTTGTCTCAGATATTGAACATTGCTGTGGAATGAATGTTTACGTCTCCATATGTTGAAACCTAATCTCCAATGTGGTGGTATAGGAGAGAGGGTCTTTGAGAGGTGATTAGGTCATGATGACAGAGTCCTCCTCGTATATGTGTCTTACTGCCCTTATAAAGGAGGCCCACAGAGCTGCTCTGTCTCTTTCCACATTATAATGACACAGAGGACACATAGAGAAAGCACAGTCTGAACCAAGAAAAGGGCCCTCGCCAGACACTGAACTTGCCAGCACCTTTATCTTGGACATCTGAGCCTCCAGAATTGTGAGAAATAAATTTGCGTTGCTTATAAGCCACCCAGTTCATGGAATTTTATTATAGAAGCCCAAATGGACTAAAACAAATGGTATTCACCTTTTAATCTATTACCCCAAATTTGACATTCAGTATGTCCTCAGTATTCTAAATGCAACTAAAATCACCTGCCTACAATTTATGTCTGAATACACCAAAATGACTATGAAAGGAAGGAGCGAATTTAACAAATATTCTTTTGTGAGAACACAGCAATAGCAGATAATTTTAAATGGATAATTCTATACTTTCTTGTACTCTCTAATTTTGACAAGAATGAGCACACGAATAAGGATGTATGGTTTACAATGTACTTGCTTGTATGTTTCCTTAAATGAATTGTATCTCATCCTTGATGGTAACATTCCCATCCCATTTTACAAGTAAATAGCACAGATTCTCAAAGAAATTAAGTGGTGACTTAGATGTTGAGTCTTGTAAATGAAGAAGTTAGAACCAGAGCTCATGTCTCTAACTACATATTATCATGCTTAAAGCACTCACTGTTCTCTCAACTTTGTCCATCCGAGAAAAGTTTAAATAAGCACACTACTTTGACGTGTCCCAGTAGCCTTCTATCATTAAAAAAAGAAAAAAATCAAGGGACACTGAAAAAGCTATTGAATTGTTGTCATCATTTGTTAAGGCAAGAAAAATGTTTAAATCATATTGCTGTCATGAGAAGTTCAACTAGGTAATAGAAAACTCCATTTACTCATACAGCAAAGCAAAATTTGGAATCTTTTAAGATTGATTTTGGAAGGGAATTCTCAGCCGCAAAAAATTAAGTAATTAATGCAATATTTCAATATCAGTTTTCTATTGTTTTCCATATTCTAACAATTGTTTGCTATAACAACTGCTGACTTGAAAATGTCAATCCTTAGAAATATGCTGCCTCTGTATACTTTGATTAAAAAGAATATAGGGCAGAGACTTTTGCTTGGGCTCTGTAGGCAGATATATTTATGTTCCTGGCTCTACTGTTTATTAGTTGCCATGTTCAGGGGGTCTTGAGTGGTTCTAGTTGACCTGCTTTCCAAGGAGCGACATCTCCCTTCTGGTCTGATTTGTGCCAAAGATGAGTCTTAGACACTGTCTGCTGTTCAGGCAGTTTATTCTTGTCATGCTCCTACAAAATAGCAGGAGCAGGCCAGTGGCATGAGCCAGATAGTGCCACACGTTCAGATGACACACTTACCAGGAGGGATGTCATCTGCAGACCATTCTCAGAATCTGAGAACTTTGTTTCTCTTTTTCAATACCTGTGTTCAATCCCACTCAGTTACTAAGTATGTCTTTTATGAAAAGGTTGAAGCTATTCTTGTCAGGGTAAGTTTTGTTTTAAGGATTATGAGCGTTACATCTGTCCTGAGGTGGCCTTGTCTCCCAGAAATCCTCAGGCAAGGTTGTATCATACAGCTATGTGACATGTAGTGTAGGCACTGCATGGTGATTGAGTGGGCCTTATAGCTATCACTAATCTTACAGGCATAATGTGTCTCTCACAGTATACTACCCTAGTAAAATGCTCTTAGGCAATTTCCTTGAGCTTACTAAATCTCATTTTCATCTTCTGCAAAAGAGCAATAATAAATATATCTTTAAGATTTCTGTAAAAACAAAAGAAAACCTCCAGCTAATTTAAGAAGAAAGATTTTAGGTGCTTATAAAATCTACTGGATTAACAAAGGAACCAGGTTTAGGTTTAACTTTTAGGATCAAGTCAGTCTCCAGAATTTCTCTGCTTCTCCCATTAGGTGGAAAACTCATATAGAGTGATCGTATATCTTGGAATTAGGAAGCTTTTGCCCATTGAACTATAGATGATGTGTGCTATAAAAATATATATTCCTTGTGCCTTTTCTCTCTTGCCATGTAATTTAGTTCTGAAATCTAATAATCTGCAAATGTCTCACAATGACAAATTCTCTTTCCAAAACAAAACAAAGCCAAACAACAACAACAAAAAACTGACTTCAAGAGAGCTTCCAAAATGTAATATTTTAGTTTCCCAGAGAAAGCAAAAGAGAAAGAAATCAGAAGAGATATTAAACCAGTCAATCTATGACATCTACCACAATAAAGCACACAATGTGGTGTTCTGTTGTTCTGTTTGACTTATTACATGAGATAAAGCATGTGCTATTCTTGATCCATGGCTTATATATAGCAAAGTCTCAATAATTCTTAGCTTTTATCATTATTTTAATAATATTATTATTCTTGGCCAGCAATTCTATATGCCCTCTCATTAATTTCTCTTTGCAGAGTTGAAAGAAAGCAGATTTTTCAAAAAACATTGTATGAAATCATAAGGAAATAATAAAGAAGTGATGATTGTGGAGACTACCAGATATACCAGCCAAAAACAGAACTTATTTTTTAAGCAATCAGAAACACAGCCTATAAAATTTGCTCTTTGGCTGCATACACTGCATGAGCACCATGGCTCGTTTCTGTTTTGCCCTAACACTTCTTTTTCCTGCACTATAGAAGCTAAAAAGTCAAGTTAATAGAAGCAAAGAGTAGAATGGTGGTTACCATGGTTACTGTGGTTACCAGGGACTGTAGAGAGAGGGGAATTGGAGAGATGGTGGTCAAAGAATTCAAGGTTTCAGTTAGAAGGAAAGAGTTCAAGAGATCTATTGTACTACATGGTGACTCTATTTAGTAAAAAGGCATTGTATATTTGAAAATTGCTAAGAGAGTAGATTTTAGGTATTCTAATCATAAAACTTAATAAATATGTGAGGTAATACATATGTTAATTAGTTTGATTTACCCATTCCATAATGTATACATATTTAAAAGCGTCATGCTATACATCATAAATATACAAAATTTGTATTTGTGACTTATAAATATTAATTAAAAATAAAAAAATAGATGACTCCTCTCAAAAGTCAAAATAGAACTCAAATATTGTCTCTGCTACACTCAAAGTAAACTGATAAAGTCATATGAACTGCTTTAAATAGGGATACCAACATGAATCCCAACTGATTGTTATCAGAATTTTAAAAATTTTGTATTTAGTTTGTAAACTAATTATTAGTTTGCATTGTCAAATGACATTAGCTTTTGTTTTTCCTCTTTACTCTCTTATGTCACCCTACTCAGCACTTAATATTTTATTTGCTAATGGCAAGAGAACTTTATTTAAACTTTGTTTTATTTTTCATTTATTTTATTTGTCTTTTATTTCACCTTTGAAGCTGACCTAGAGTTCTTCTTTTTCATTCCATCTGACTTTTGATGATATGACTTCTCATGGTTGCCTGACCATGCAAAAATCTCACTGTTTAAGTAAGACCCTGGCCTTTAAGCAGAGAACTATGGCTTTACTTTTATAGGTTTAACAGAATAACTATAGTAACAGTGCAGCACTTCATGTTTTTACATAATAGTGATAGCAGCAAAAATAATAGACTGTTAATAACTATTATTAATCACTTGCCACTGGGCACTTATAAGTATTTTTCATGGGTTATGTCATTCAATAAAAATCCCATGAGATAGCACCATGAGAAAACTTGCCAAAGTCATAGAATAAATAAATGGTGAGAAGGGGATCTGAAAGCAGGTTTGTACATCAGAGATCATGTTCCTAACCAGAAAGCTATGTAAACCATACACTCATCACTTCAAAAACTTCCCATACCCACTTCCAGTCAATCCCTGCCTCAAAAGACAGTGTCACTATTTCTGCCACTATAGCTTAGCTTGGCTTGTTTTTAAACCTTACATTAATGCACTCATATAAAATGGACTTTGTATGTGTTTATGTGGCTTTTCTTTCAACATAATATTTTTTTAGATCAATTCATGTTGTTTATAGCTCATTAGTACATTCCTTTTTATTACTGAAGAGCATTCCATTCTATGAATATGTAGTAATCTATTATTTATTTATATTTTGATTTTCATTTAGGTTATTTCCAACCCAAATTATAAATAGCTATTGTAAAGAAAGATGATATAAAAATTCTTAAATATTTATTTTTATAAGCATGATTTTCCATTTCTCTTGTGTAAATACCTAAAAGTGGAATGACTGGTTTATAGAATAAGGAATAAATTTATTAAAAATGTAAGGCCAAACTAATTTCTAATGTGATTTTTTTCCATTTTGCACTCTCGCCTACAATGCATGATAATATTTGATTGCTTGACATCTTTACCAACTTTTGTTGTTGCTATTGCTTTTAATTATTGCTGATCTAGTGACTTTGAAATTATATCTCAATGTGATTTTCAATTTGCAATGCTATCATGATTAATAATACCCAATCACTTTTTATAAATTTAGTCATTAAGTACAGCTTTCTGTGACATTTCTGACTTTTGTAGAATTACTGAATTGTACATCTTATTTATTTTAAAGAGTTTTAAAAATGTGTTCTACAAAAATATATAAATACAAGCTCTTCATCAGATACTTTTTTATAAATCATTTCTCAAAGTCTGTGTCTTGAACTTTCATTTTCTTAATGATGTCTTTTGATGAGTATGTTTTAATTTTATGAAATTCAATTTATCATTTTCTTATCTTATTTTATTGCTGTCTGTTATCTAAGAAATCTTGCCTATCAAAAGACAATAAACATATTCTTCTACATATTTTTCTCATAGTGTTATATATGAGCATTTAAATTTAAGGCTATGGCAAATCATAAATTAATATTTTTATGCATAAGGTAAAAGTTTATTTTTCAATTTGTCTCACATCATTTATGGAAAATATTCTTACTTTGGCATTAATTTTCATGACTTTTTATCAAATTAATTGATCATATGTACATGATTATTTTTCTGGACACATTATTCTGTTTCAATAGTTTATTTACCAATAAACAAACTTATACCAATACCATGTTGTTTTAAAAGTAAGCATAGAAATGAAAAGATCAACTTACAAATATGTTCTTTTTTAAAAGTTATTTTTGCTATTTTAGGTTTTTTGTGTTTCTTTAGTTAAAAAGTCAACCTTCAATTTCAATAAAAAGATCCACTGGGAATTTTATTGAGATTGCATGACATCTATGAATCATTTCTAAGATGGCTCCCAATGACCCATGCCCTTTTAATGACCACAACTTGAGTGTGGGTGGGACTAGTGGATAAGGAGGAGAATCAATGTTGTGAGTAGGTTTTGTGGCCAAAGTGAAGAAATTAAGATTCTCCAGTCAGTTGACTTTGAGTTAATCAAAAGGGAGATTATCCTGAGTGGGGCTCATTAATCAGGCCAGATTTTTACAAAATAGATGAAGACCTTGTCTAAGGTCAAAGAGATTCTCCTGTTGGTCTGGAAGAAACAAATCAACATCAGTTCTATAGCTGCAAAGCAATTAATTGTGCCAATAGCCACATGTGCTTAAATGAGGATTCCTAACCTCAGATGAGACCACAGCCCTGGCTGGCACCTTTATTATAGCTTTGTAAGACCTTGCAGGGAATCTTGTTAAGTCATGCCAACATTATACATATGTTGTTTTAAGCTGCTACCATTGTGGTAATTTGTTATGCTGTAATGGAAAATTAATACAAGTGATTTTCTTGGTGGGATTATAGAAATGTTTAAATGATAATAACTAGGCAAGAAGGCAGTATTGGGTAACACCACTCAATATCAGAGTGAGATGTGCAGTTGAGGAATTAAATTGACAAACATATTTCTAAAGTGCAGTAATGAAGACATTAACTGTCTAGCAAAAGTTAGGCGAAAAGTCACAGAAAAAAATTGGGAGCCAAGAGCAAGGAAAACTAATGAGATATTAGTAGGCAATTAAGTAAATTGGTAGATTAGGTAAGCAATTAATTAGGTAAACAATTGGAAAAGTCAACATGCTCTGGCATTTGTGTCATTAACCTATAACATACACTTGAACAAGGAGATGGCAGGTAGTCATTCTAGAATGCAATTACAACAGATTCTGGGACAGAAAGAACATTCAGTTTAAGAATATTATTCACAGATTAAAACAGAAAATCAGAGGTCTATGAAACACTGTAAATAACAGACAGTTGGAAGAAACAATTCTAGATCTTATAAAATGGGAAAAATGGCAAAGAGGTAGAAAACAATAAAGGGTTAGAGGAAATCAGACAATGGATTTCAAACATCTTGATAATGTGAGTTGCTTGAGAAAATGTCACATAGAGGTAAACCAGAATTGTTATAGAATAACACTTTCAGGGCTGATTAAAGACATAAGTTTAAAGCTGGAAGAGTTCATTTAATTTCCAAGATTATAGCCAAGATTGACTATAAGAAATTATCTAGTATAGTGTTTGAATTGAAAGCATAAAAAAGGAATCTAACAGATATCTAGGCAACTAGATGTTATGTTAACTACCAAAGGAAAGAAAAGTATTTAGTCTTCTCAAACATCTCCTTAACAAAAGTAAATATTATTAGGTGGGGGAGTTTTCTGTCTCTATACCCAGTTGGTAGATTTGATCAATAAGAAAATAATTTTTTTGTTCTATTTTGATAAATATTGAAGGAATACCTTTACCTCTAACACTTTCTATCACTTGACTGGCTCTTGCATCCAAGAGAATTGTGATGTTCGCCCATTGTCTATTTGTCAGTTACCATATATTAAAATTCAGATTATTTACCTTGTATTAAAATTTAGTGAATTTAAATATGTCTTTATGAGACAAGTGCATTTAAATGTAATATGTGTGTTTATATATAATATGTCTTTGCGATCACTAATCCTTACTTCTACTTGATCAGTTCTGCTGTTGAGGCACTCTGATGAATTTTTCAGTTGCTAATTGAATTCTTTAGCTTTAGAATTTCTGCATTATTTTAAAAAATTATTTCCATCTCTTCGTTAGCTTTGTCTGACAGAATTCTGAATTTCTTCTTTTTGTTCTCTTGAAGTTTGTTGAACTTCCTCAAGAAAACTTTTGAAATCTCTGAGAGGTCACATATCTGTCCCTCCATGATTGGCCACCAGTACCTTATTTAGTCCATCAGCTGAAGTCATGTTTTCTTGGATCTTCTTGATACTTGTGGACTTTGTTGACATCTGGGCATTAAAGAGTCAAGTATTTATTCTAACCATCACAGTCTGGGCTTGTTTATAATCATTGTTCTTGAGAGGGCTAAGAATTCAGAGAGGATTCAAAGCAAAGCTGTAAAATACCTCCTTTAAGTAAAAAGATGAAAGTTATTAATTTAATAAAAAACGAGGCCGGGCTCTGTGGCTCAGCCTGTAATCCCACGCTTTGGGAGGCCGAGGTGAGTGGATTGCCTGAGTCTGCGGGTTCGAGATCCGCCTGGGCAACTTGGCGAGACCTTATCTCTACAATAAATCAAAAAATTAGCCAGGCGTGGTAGCAGGCGCCTGTAGTTCCAGCTACTTGGAAGCCTGAGGCAGAAGGATCGCTGGAGTCCAGCAGGTCGAGGCTGCAGTGGCCGGGAGCAACCACTGCACTCCAATCTGGGCGACTGAGTGAGACTCCAACTCAAAAAAAAAAAAAAAAAAGAAATGAAAAGAAATTGCATGCTGAAGTTGCGAAGATCTATGGTAAGAACAAATTCCTCGTCTATAAAATTGTGAAGAAGAAAATAGAATTTTATGCTAGTTTTGCTATTGCACCTCCAACTGCTAAAGTTATGACCACAGTGTGTGAGGAGTGTAGTCGAGATTAAAAAGCATTAAATTTGTGGGTGGAAGACATGAACTGAAATGTGTTCTGATTGACAGCAATCAGATTTTGTTATATCTGTGGTTTCTGCATCCATTGGAATTCTTGGAATGTATTTGCTAAAGATAAGGAGGAATTACTATGCTTCCTTTTGTCAAACTTATAACATCAGTAGATTTTGGACTGCTCTTTATATAGACCTGTTCATGTTTGCAGACTTCAATGGCCCAGAATGTGAGCCAGTAGTAGTGGATTGTTTTATAAGTGAGTGTGTGAAGAGCAAAAAAAGAGACCTTTTTATGAGAGAAATACTTTGTCTTTGAGACAGAGATAATAAAATATTAAAAACTTACAAATTCAAAAGAAAGAGTAGTATAAAATGGTGATATTAAAAATTGCTGTCTTTAGATACCAGACATACTCAGAAATTCTGAAAATGAAGCTATTTTAAGAAATAAATGCTTTGAAGTTGATGTCTAATTAGAAACAGCGGGGATGTGAAATAAATACAAAAGAAGGTGCTCAAATCTGAATGCTGTGTCTTCACAAATTCATGTGTTGAAACTTAATCTCTAATGTGATGGTATTAAG
>CAUYQG010089027.1:0-48323 GCA_963574415.1 Tarsius wallacei
TGAGCATTTCCTCCAGTTATCTGAGCCCAAAATCTCACAGGACACACTAAGAGGGGCAAGAGACACCTGTACTCACAGTAGTTTACTTTTCCAGAGAGGAAACGTAAATTTACAAAACAAAACAACAACAACAACAAAGTACTGGGATTACCGTCAAGAGCCACTATGCCCAGCCAGACACTTTCCTTCTTTCTTTTTTTAAACTTTTTTAACTTTTTATTTTAAAGATGTGGGGTACAAATCAGGGTTAAGTATACAAATAGTCATTGTACAGGTAAAGTTTGGGACTCACTTTGGTCCCCACTTCAGCTGGTTTGAGATCAGGTTCCCTTATTGATGAAGTGTGCCTTCCCTCCGCTGGCAGTTTCCCACTACTGGCCAATTGCTTTCTTATAGGATAAGTCTAGTCTTCTTATGAGTGAGAACATATGGTACACAGTTCTTTGTTTCTATGATAGATCACTGGTATTATAGACTCTAAAGTTCATTCAAGTTGCTGTGAAACCAAATGTTTGTCCGTTTTTATGGCTGCATAATATTCCATCGTGTATATGTACTACATTTTTTATATCCAGTCCACTTTCAGTGGGCAACATGGTTGGTTCCATGTTTTTGTTATTGTGAATAGTGCTGCAATAAGCCTGCATATGCAAGGAACTTTTTCTTTTTCTTTTCTTTTCTTTTTAAATTTTATTTTAAAGATGTGGAGTACAATTCAGGGTTAGGTATACAAATTTTTATTACGCAAGTACCCTTGTCGATGAGGTGTGCCCCTCCCTCACCTGGGAGTTTCCCTCAAATGCCAATTCCATCCCTCCCCTGGAAGTTTTCCTCTACTGCCAATCCCTTACATAATTGTTCAAGGTCCGCTTATGAGTGAGAACATATGGTACTCTGTTCTTTGTTTCAGTGATAGATCACTGAGTATGATGGACTCTAAATCCAACGAAGTTGCTGTGAAGTCCGTATGTTTGTCCTTCTTTATGGCATCATAATATTCCATTGTGTATATGCACCACATTTTTTTTATCCAGTCCAGCTTTGATGGGCAGCATGGTTGGTTCCATGTTTTTGCTATTGTGAATAGAGTTGCAACAAACATGCGTGTACAGGTATCTTTTTTATAGAATGATTTGAGTTCCTCTGGGTATTCCCAATAGGGGAATTGCTGGGTCATATGGAAAGTCAATTTCTAGTTCTTCCAGAAATCGCCACACTATCTTCCAAAGAGGTTGTACTAGTTTGTATTCCCACCAGCAGTGTAGAAGCATTCCTTTTTCTCCGCATCCTCGACAGCATCTGTTGTTGTTTGCTTTATGAATGATGGCGGCTCTTACTGGGGTTAGGTGGTATCTCAGTGTGGTTTCGATTTGCATTTCTCTGATGATGAGTGAGGCTGAGCACTTTTTCATATGTCTGTTGGCTGCCTGTATATCTTCTTTTGAGAAGTGTCTATTCATGTCTGTTGCCCACTTTTTAATGGGGCTCTTTGTTTCTTCCCTTTTGGTGCGTTTGGGTTCCTTGTAGATGCTAGATTTGTCAGATATACAGTTGGCAAATATTTTTTCCCATTCTGTGGGCTGTCTCCCTGCTCTCTTGATGGTTTCTTTTGCTTTTCAGAAGCTCGTTGGTTTGATAAGGTCCCACTTTTCTATCTTATTTCTTATGGTATGAGCACTTAGGGTTTTGATCAGGAATTGGTTGCCAGTTCCAACTTCCACAATGGTGTCTCCTGCATTTTCTAAGATTCTTATAGTTTGAGGTTTTAAGTTTAAGTCTTTCATCCATTTAGAGTTAATTATTATGTATGGTGATCGCAGGGAGTCCTATTTCAATCTTCTGCATGTGACCAGTTGGTTTTCCGAGCACTAATTACTGAATAGGTTCTCCTCCTCCCAGTGGTTGTTGCTGGAGGCTTTGTCAAAGATGAGTTGGTTAAGAAATTGAGGTTTTGTTTCTGGAATCTCTATCCTGTTCCATTGGTCTATATGCCTGTTCTTGTACCATTGCCAGGCTGTTTTGATTATTGTAGCCTTATAGTCAAGTTTGCAGTTTGGAAGTGTGATAGCTCCTGCTTTGTTTTGGCTTTCGTGGTCATTTATGTTTCCATATGAATTTCTGTTTTGTCATTTCTAGGTCTGAGAAGAATGATGTTGGTAATTTAATGGGTATTGCGTTGAATCTGTAGATTGCCTTTGTTAGGATGAACTTAAGTTGGAGTCTCACTCTGTCACCCAGACTGGAGTGCAGTGGCCACTCCCGGCCACTGCAGCCTCAACCTGCTGGGCTCCGGCGATCCTTCCACCTCAGCCTTCCAAGTAGCTGGAACTACAGGCGCGCACTACCACACCTGGCTAATTTTTTTGATTTATTGTAGAGATGAGGTCTCGCAAAGTTGCCCAGGCGGGTCTCGAACCCGTGGGCTTATGCAATCCACTCACCTCAGCCTCCTAAAGCACGGGATTACAGGCTAAGCCACCGAGCCCGGCTAGGATGAACATCTTAACAATGTTGATTCTTCCTATCCATGAGCATGGAATATTTTTTTATTTGTTTGTGTTTTCTCGGATTTCTTTGAGCAGTGTTTTGCAGTTCTCACTGCAAAGGTCTTTCTCTTCTCTTGTTAAGAAGATGCTGAGATATTTCATTTTTCTTGTGGCTCTTGTGAATGGTATTATGTTTTTTATTTGGTTCTCTGCCTGCTTCTTGTTGGTGTATAAGAATGCAACTGTCTTTTGCACATTTATGTTGTACCCCGAGACTTTGCCAAACTCCTTTATCAGTGCAAGCATGTTTTTGATGAATTCTTTTGGATTATCGAGGTATAGGATCATATCATCAGCAAAGAGGGATAACTTCACTTCCTCTTTTCCTATTTGGATACCCCTGATTTCCTCCTCTTGTCTAACTGCCCTAGCTAGAACTTCAACACAATGTTGAACAAGAGGGGTGAGAGTGGGAAGCCATGTCTTGTTCCAGTTTTCAGGGGAAATGTTTCCGATTTCTGTCATTTAGCAATATGTTAGCTGTGGGTTTATCGTAGATGGCACTTACTATTTTGAGGTATGTTCCATCTATACCTAGGTGTTTCAGGGCTTTCATCAAGAAAGGATGCTGGATTTTATTTTTAAAAATTTCTACATCTAATGATATAATCATGTGCTTCTTGTTTTTACATCTGTTGATGTATCTAATTACATTTATGGTGTTGCAGATGTTTGAACCAGTCCTGCATCCTGGGGATGAAGCCTACTTGGTCATAGTGGATGATTTTTGAGATGTGTTTTTGAATCCGATTTGCTAAAATCTTGTTGAGGATTTTTGCATCTGTGTTCATAAAGGATTGGCCTGTAGTTCTCTTTTTTTGTTGGATCTTTTCCTGGTTTGCGTATCAGTGTGATGTTAGCTTCGTAAAATGATTTAGGGAGAATTCCATCTTTCTCAATTGCCTAGAATACTTCCAGTAGGACTGGTATCAGCTCCTTCTTGTACATTTTCTACATTTTGTAGAATTCCTCTGGAAAGCAATTCGGTCCAAGGCTTTTTTTTGTAGGTAGTTTTCGTATAACAGAGTCAATTACCTGGTTTGTTATTGGTCTGTTTAGTGCCTCAGCATCTTCTTGTTTCACCTGTGGAGGTTGTATGATGTCAGAAAGTCCTCCATTTCATTTAGGTTATCAAGTTTGTTTCCATATAGGTGTATATAGTAATCTCTAATAATCTTTTGTATTTCTTAGGGTCAGTTGTGATTTGGTCTTTTGCATTTCTGATTGTGTTTATTTGGGGCTTTTTCTCTCTTTTTCTTGGTCATTCTGGCTAGGGATCCATCAATCTTATTAATTCTTTCAAAAAAACAGCTTTTTGTTTTGTTGATGTTTTCTATGATATTTTTGTCTTCAATGTCCTGTATTTGGGCTCTTATTTTGGTGATCTGAATTCTTCTACTAAAATTAGAGTTTTGTTGGTCTTCTCCTTCTAGCTACCATAGGATATTTGTTAGGCCCTCAACTTGTGATACTTCCATTTTCTTGATGTGTGCTCATAGAGATATAAATTCCTCTCTTAGCTCTTAGAACTGATTTCATGGCATCCCAGAGGATTTGGTAAGATGTCTCTTCATTTTCATTTGTTTTCAGGAATCTCCTAATTTCTTCTTGGATTTCAGTGTTGATCCAATAGTTGTTCAGCATCATGCTGTTTAGTGTCCATGTCTTTGTGGGCTTTGGGGAAATTTTATTGGTGTTGATATTTATTTTTATTCCACTATGGTTTGAGAGGGTGCATGGCAATATTTCAACCTTATGGAATTTGTTTCTGCTTGATTTATGGTCAAGGATGTGATCGATCTTGGAGTACTTTCATGTGGTGATAAGTAGATATTCTGTGGTTGTAGGGTGGAATAATCTGTAGGTATCTACTAAGTCCATTTGGTCGAGTGGCAGGTTTAGGTTCTTGTTGATTTTTTGCCTTGATGATCTACCTACTATTCAAGTACCCTGCTATAATAGTGTTAGAGTCAATATCTTTTTTTAGTTTACTTAGTAGTTGCTTTATAAAAGCTGGTGCTCCTGTGTTGGGTACATATATGTTTAGGATGAATATTTCCTGTTAATGGGTTGAACGTTTTATCATTATGTAGTGTCCTTTTGCATTTTTTAAAATTTTTGATAGCTTAAAGGTTGTTTTGTCTGATATTAAGATCGTGACTCCTGCCTTCTTTTGTGACCGATTTGCCTGGAAACTCATTTTCCATCCTTTAACTTTGAGTCTGTGTGCGTCCCTTGTGTTGTGATGAGTTTCCCGGATGCAGCAAATAGTTGGCCCATGGTTTCTTATCCAGTTTGCCATTCTGTGTCTTTTCAGTGGTGACCCCATTCACATTCAGGCTGATTATTGAAATGTGATTGTTTATCCCTATCTTTTCTTTGTTGGCTTGTTTTCTTTTGGCTTTGGGGTGGATGTATGTGTGAATTTTCAAGTTTGTTGTTGCCTTGTATTCTCTTTTGATTCTGTGTACTCTGCTATTCTCTTGGGAAGTGTGTGGTCATTCTTTTATTTTCTTTCTTCTGTGCTTAATACCTTTTTTAAGTGTCTCCTATAGAGCTGGTCTGAAAGCTGCATAATCTCTTAGGGATTGGATGTCCTGGAAGGATTTTAATTCTCCATCACTGATTAAGCTGAGCTTGCCTTGGTAGGAAATTGTTTATCTTTGAGGACTTTGAATATAGGGCTCCAGTCCCTCCTTGCCTGTAGTTTTTCTGTTGAGAGGTATGCTGCTATTCTGATTGGTTTTCCCCAGTAGGTAGTCTGACCTTTCTCTCTTTCTGCTTTTAGGATTTTTTCTTTTGTACCTACTTTGTGTAGGTGAATCACTATGTGTCTAGGGGTTGGTCTTCTCATTTGATGTCTTGTGGGGGTTCTCAGTATCTCTTGTGTTTGACAGGTCACATCTCTGGTGAGATGGGAAGTTTTCTTGGATTACCTCTTGGAATACTTGCTCCAAGTTGTTCCCCATTTCCCTTTCTTCTTCTGGGATACCAATCAGGTGTAGGTTTGGCCTCTTGATATAATAACACATCTCTTGTAGGCTTTGTTCTCTCTTTCTGAGTTTTCTTTCTATGTTTTTTACAGATCAGGTTAATTCTATGTTCTGGTCTTCAAGTTCTGAGATTCTTTCTTTGGCTAGATTTATTTTGCTTTCCATGCTTGTCATATTGTTTTTTACTTCCTGGGTGAAATTTTTTATTGCCAAAATCTCTGTTACAAGTTCTTTCAGTGTTGCATCTTGTTTTTCTTGAGCTCTATTCACTCTTTCCATCCATTCCCTAATCCCTGTCATATTCTGGGGTCATTTGTTGGTGACTTCCATTGTTTGGTCTCTGAGGTCTGTTTGTTCAGGTGTTTTTTCTTTGTTACAATGGAAATTTCCTGTGGTCTTCCATTGGTTTTTCCTTATTTGTTACAGAGATCTTGCTTTTTCTCTTAGTTCCATTATTTAGCATCAGTGGGAGAGGCTTTCCCTTCTGATGTTTGCTCAGCCCTCTATTTTTCTCTAATTCAGGCTTTGGATTTGTTCTATTTTGAAGCAGGACTGTGGGTGGGAAGCTCTTGTCTCTTTCAGTTTTGAAAGTTGAATAAGGTAGGGGTGGGGAGCCAGGATTCAAAAACTACTTGTAAATCACAATGTTCACTGATTGTGGTATGTGTTCCCTGAGACCCACTCCCCACCACCACTCTATATGACAATGCAATGGGTACGTGTGTGTACCCCCTGAGTCCAAGATACAGTGACAGCAATGAGGAGAACAGAGAAAAATAGAATGAAATAAGATGGACAAGAATTTTTTAAAAAGAAAAAAGCACAGGATAATGAAAGCAGAAACCAATAAAAAAAAAAAAAAACAAGTGAACACACACACAGAGACATACACACACACCCCAAAACAAATTGTAATAACAACAAAGTGAAACAAAACAAAGAACAACAACAAAAAGCCAGGAAAACTAAACACACACACACACACACACACACACACACACACACACACACACCTAGCACAAAATAAATGTAGAAGAAAAAGAGAAAGACTGGAAAGCAAAATAAAACAAAACAAAACAAAAACAAAGGAATTTGGATTGAACTCTCACACATTTATTCACACACACCTTAAACTAAAAAAATAAAAATAAAAAAAAGAGGAGAACAAAAGAGTAAAAACTAACCAACAACAAAAAAACTGAAAGATGAACACTCAATCATTCACATACATATAAACAGAGAACAAAAAACAAAAGAAGAAAGAAAAAGAATTAAAAAGGGGAGAATGCAGATCAAATCCTCACATACACATTCACGCACAGAAGAAAAATATTTTTAAAATAGATGAACTAACAGACAAACAGGAAAAAAATTTTTTTAGATAAAATAAAATTAAAAATTAAAAAAAGAGAAAAAAGACCCTGCCCTCTTGTGGCAGGTTCTGAGGTTCTGTAATTGTGCCTTTCATCTGCTCTGCTATCTCCTGCAGAACTTCTGCCTCTTTCACTCTCTCCTGAGTGTCTGGAGCAGATAAGGAGGAGGGACAGTGGGGGTGGGTGGGGCTGTAGTTATCCCCTTCTACTCTCTTATGGTTGGGAAGATCCTCTCTGGTAGGTAGGTGTGGGATTGTCTCTTCCCCAGGTAGGTACACTTGGGGGGATGCCTCAGGCAGGCCTGTCCTGGAATGGAGTTCTCCTACTGTGACTGAGGTCCAGTCTCTGCCTGGGTTTGTTCTTCTCAGTTGTGCCCCAGATGTGTGGGTATGACTTTCAGAGGATTGCTGGGGAGGAGGGGGTTTGGGTCAGCCCCGGACTCACCACTAATATCTTTGGAGGTCTTCCTCATCCTTTTCTGGTCGCACCTTTGGCTTCTGGATCAGCATGGGGTGGGGCACCTGAGACTCAGCACTTGTCAGGTCCCTCTGAAGTTTGTGCTTTCAGGATATTCCCTGTGGGTCACGATCAATCCCTGAGTAGTTGATCCACCAGTCACAGAGATCGGGTCTGTTGCTCTGTGGTGAGCAAGTTGGACCCCTTTCCTGCCCCATTTTCAATATGGTGACAGGGTGCCTCTTTCATCTTCTCTGATGGTACTCTGCCTCTGGGCTCCCTCTGCAGCCCTTGCTGCCAGGGTCCAGCTGGGTGCTGCAATAGTAAGGCAAAGCCTGGAGCCAGCAGTCTCTCCTGCTGCAGTGGTGAGGCAGAGCTTGGAGCCAGTGGTCTCTCCTGCCACTTCCAGGAATCTTTTTCATAGAGTGATTTGAGTTCCTCCAGGTATATTCCCAGAATGGGGACTGCTGGGTTGTATGGAAGGTCAATTTTTAGATCTTTTAGAAATTGCCGCACCGTTTCCCACAGAGGTTGTACTAGTCTACAACCCACCAACAGTGTAGAAGTGGTCCCTTCTTGCGGCATCCTCTCCAGCATCTGTTGTTTTTTGTGTTAGTGATGATGGCCATCCTGACTGGAGTTATGTGGCATCTCAGCGTGGTTTTAATTTGCATTTCTTTGATGACTAGTGAGGCTGAGCCTTTTTTTCATGTACCTGTTGGCTGCTCATATATCTCCAGCCAGAAACTTTTAACAATTCAGGTGCTTCCACTTTTAGAAGTATTTTCTAATATAGGCAAAATATAGCCAAAAGACCAATGATATAAATGGGACTTTGTATTGTTTGTGAGGGACAAACCAGCTCATGTTTTGGCCAGATTATCTTGCACATACTTCACACTGCTTTCTACAATGAAGTCTTAACCAAACATCTTCTTGTAAATCTTTCTGTATTTGAAAGCAGCCCCATTTCACATTTTGAGGCTTTAGGTTCCTTATGTATATGGTTTCTGCTTTTTTCCTCATAGCCATGCCTGGGTGTTAGTCCTCTAGTAGATTCACCACAAACTTGCATGAGATAAAGGCTTAATCATTGCTGAGAGCCATCAGATACAGCAGAGCACATGTTTTAAGGGCAGATTGTCCATGTCCAGAGGTTTAGGTGTGCCCTCTGCAGTCTGTCAACTTTCCTGTGACCAACTGGATCATCCCCTGCAGTTCAGATTAAGCACATCACTACTGATATGAAGCATTTCTGGTTCTGAATGTTTACTTGGTTCATATCATGACTATCTTTCTTTGTATCTGTCTTCAACAGTGAGGTGGCATGAATTCCTTGGAAAGACTCAATAGGACCAGACTATTTCTGGGTTTAGTATCTCCTTCATTTGAAATAGAAAAATTAATAGAAAGATGCCAAAATCTTCTGAAACTCAAGATGAATCTGTACTGATTTTATGAATACTTTTAAAATTGGATCTTATCTGACTTGACCATTCATAAAGTAGGAAGAGCAAAGGCTATTAAAAAATAGCATATCATGGATGGGGCAAATTCAAGGGTGGAAATGGATTCAATCACAAAGGAATAATAGTAAGCTTAATAGCCAAAAGAAAGTGCTGCGTTGTTGAAGGGGCATATGGGGTTTTGGACAGAGCTATGAAAACCAGTAGTCTTATCCTTGGACCCAAAGGATAGAGATAAACAGAAATCTGAATCTGTAGGAAACAGAAATCAAACTTCCTTAACTCACACCATATAGAAAGGTAATACAAGATGATGGGGCAACACAGTTTAAAATTGAATGATCCTATAAACAAGACAAATATGCTATAAAAACGTAAAAACCCATTTAGACTTGTAAAAAGTGGTCTCTGCACTGCTGGAGTTGACATACTCATGTTTGGTGGCACGGAATGCTTGTTATTGTTGGGTGGGTTAACATTTATGAGTTTTATACTTTGGTCTAGTCAGTTGACTTCCACAAACTTTATTTCACTTTTTCTTGGAAAATGGAAGAAATTCAAGGATTTTCTATGACCTAAGAAATATTTAATCCATCTGATTCTAGCCAATAAAAAATGAGGTATGGGATATGCTGGCCTTTCTGTGCAAGTTTTTTTGGTTATTTACTGTGTAACATTGCTTTCTTCAATTGTAATGGACTTGATAAACTGTCACTGAAAGAACATGATAACACAACATTAGAACCATCTCATTTCTAATAGCTCATTTATATGTTTTGTTATGCCATGGGTGGGGCAGTGGAAGCATAAGATATTCTGAAGTCTGTATCTTGCTGTGTCAAGAGGACTTTTACATACTTGTACTTGAATAACTTGTTGTTAAAGAATAAGAGACACTCAAATATCAGAGCATCAAAGGAGAAGTAGAATGTTGCAATTGACTGTCAGCTGAATTAATCATCACAGATATAAAAAAAAAAGAGGAAGATTGTCTTATTCTCAAGAAGTCTGGGACCAGGTTTTATACATATATCTTGACCATGGACAAACATCTTTTCATATCCCTCTTCTAAAATTGTGAGGGAATGGCAAGAGTATCTATATGATTTGAACTTCCTAAACAATTTAAGAAAAAAAATCTCAATATCTAATTAATCAAAGCCATTGAGGGTAAAGTTTCTAATAATTCACTTAAAGTTATTTAGGAAAGATGATTAAAGGACGTTTTGTGGAAATATACTTTTGATAGATACAAGCCTCTTAGAGTTTTATACTTTTTATTAACTATCTTATAAAAAATTATTTGGGGCTTGCAAAAAAGTAGTCTCTTTTTATCAAAAGCCACAAATTCCCCTTAAAACTGTATGTACTTATACCATAAATATTTCCTAAACACCCACTGTGTTCTAGGAACTTTTTAAAGTATTAGGCTTGGGAATGGAGTGGGTGTGAAATACAAAGCAAACTTAGACAAAGTCTATTCCAAAATTATAGAAATATCCTATGATGAGGATTAGAGTACAGGAATTTTAAAGGGCTATGAAAATAGATAAGGAAGTGTTCATCTGCTCTTGGAGGAAGAAAGGGGAATTAGAAAATTCTTTCTTATGAGCTAGCTTCTGAACTCAGTCTTAAATGATGAGAAAGAGTTAATAAGGGTAACAAACATGGGAGGGCTGGAGCACACTTCTGGAAGTGAGAAATTTTGTGGTGCTTTTTGAGAAAAGCAAGTATTCTGTGGCTGGAATAAAGAGTAGGTAGTAGGAAATGATAGGCAGTGTCAGATTAGAAGAAACTCAAGTAAAGACTTTGTATCCCAAAAATCCAGGGTCACAGATTCAAATAGGCCAAAGTGCAGCAAGCTATATAATCTGTGGGCCAAATCCAGCCTTCAATCTGTTTTATAAATAAAGTTTTATTGGAACATAGCCAAGCTTACTTGTTGTATTTATATTATGTGTTGTTATGGATGCTGTCTTATTAGTTTTCTGTTGCTATATTGAATACTACAGACTTGATAGTTTATAAGGAATTACTTATTTCGCTTATTTTGCTCACAGTACTGGAGGCTAGTAAGGCCAAGGTCAAGGGACTGCTTCTGTGAAGGGCTTCTTGATGAGTCATAATATGGCAAGAGGGCAGATGCATGCCAGATCACATTTCTCTTCCTCTTATAAGGCCACTGGTCTCATCACTGGGGGGGAGGGTCCAACCCTGATGACATTATCTAATCCTAATTACTTCTCAAAGGCTCCACTTCCAAACTTCATCAACATATGAATTTGGGGATTGTTTACAACACATGAAATTTGGGGACGCTTCACATCATAGCAGATATTTTGGTACTACAGCAGCTGAGTTTTATGACAAAAATTGTATGGCACAAAATACTTAAAGTGTTTATTAGCTGGTTGTTCACAGAAAAAGTTTAACAACATCTGTTTACGATGTATAACTTGGATGAATGGAGTAAGCTGGCTGAAAGGAGTCCTTCGTACACCTGACGTGGTCAGAGGAATTTAGATCCACTCGGAGGAATTTGATCTAGGATCTCTCAGAGAACCCTCCCACTGTCCCTCTCTCTCACAGCCACCAAAGCTTTCACCACTCCTATCTCTCCAGCTCACATATGCAGTTCTGATGTTTGTTCTTTTTGAATGCTTCAATGTGTATCTATTCCTCTCTATCTCTGCCTCCTTTCTGGACCCACTGTCTTTGCCTGTATTGCTGCCTTTGCCTGTATTGCTGAGTGTCCCCAAATTTCATGTGTTGCCTGTATTCCTGGCTGGTTTCCCACTGCCTGTAGTTGGGTACATCCTGGGCACAGATGCCAGTTTATCTTCCTTTGTTACTGTATACGGCAGAACTATTATTTGATGCTTTTTTCTGTTTCTTATTAACTTAGTTCTAGATGCCTTTGTCAGGTTTTTTTAAGGCTTCCCAAACTTGCAAGGTCTTGATCTCACCAATCTTGTTTCTAACTGTACTGAGGGAAATAAAACAAAACAAAATAAACCTAATTTGGGCTGTTGTTATATGATTTAATAAGTTTACTGTTTCTACCTACATAATGAATTCAGATAATTTGACTTGCCTAAAAAGTCTTCATTATCCATCCACAGTTTAATTTCTACCCATGCTACAAAGCCTAGCACAAATCTTTTCTACCAGAAAGCATCCAAACTCCTATACCCACCATTGCTCTCTTTTGGGGTTCCACTTTCACACAACTTGTCTACCATGAACAGGTGAGGTCTTCTTGCCATACGCCTTGTGTTTCTCAATGTTCCTTTATATGAATTATTTTACCATCCCACTTCAGTGTCAAGTCTCTTGAGATCAGGACGCTGCTTCTGCCTTTGCTAAAGCAGTTAGCTTAGTACAGTTATGTGACAGATACACAATAAATACTTGTTGGTTGGTAGGTTTTTAAACTTTGTAGAGGTGAGGAAAAATGAAAAATAATGAGCACTATTATATAATTGGCATGAACGATGTGATAACCAGTAAGTGTGGTGGCTGAAGTCTCCTGAAAGGATTTTGTGCTTCCACCGATAGAAGTTCCCAGGATGGCAGGCCTGTAGTAAAAGTTCCCAAGGCAGAAGCTCCCTGGCTGTTCTCTTCCTTTCGTTCTAAATTTCAGTATAAAGTCATATTCAAGGTCCTAAATTCACTGTCAAGAAAACCAAGTTTATGTTGTTTGACAAGTTACCTTAGAGGACAGGCCCTGGATTTTAACAGATGTTGTCAGTGACCCAAGCACGGGATGGAACGTTTCACAAGAGTTCTTGGATCCCAACACAAGGCCCTGTAGGGTGAATCACGTGGACATGAGAAAAACCAGATGCTTGGGAAAGAAGTAACAGGAGACACTGAAAATACTGTACGGTCTAGACTGAATGCTTCAGTGGTCTCAAGATAAACAAAGTAGGCCAAGGGTGAAATGTGTGAGCTCAGTCAGCTTTACCCATGAGAGTTCCAGCTCCTATCTTCAGGAAACAGCTAAGGCACACTTACAGTACCACAGGCAAACTTGGCTTGCACTTTATTGCTTTCTTGCAGCCTGATCAGTGTACTTAATTTTATAGGACAATACATTCACATTGCAAGCATTTTCTCGGATTCCAGGGCTTGATATTGGGACATATGGAAAGGAACTCTCAATGGGCATTTCCTTCCTTCAGAAGGTACTAACTGAGGCAACTTTTATTGCTGATGGGTATTTTGAGACTCTGTCCAAGCGGTTTGCTTTTCTCGGCTGTTACCTGGAGCAGATCAGTGTTGAAGTTCAGTATGTTTACCAGGAATAGATTTGCAAAGGTTGAGGGGAGGACTGGTTGGGTCTAGGAGAGGTATGAGTTCAGAGTTTCAGGTGCCATATGCAGATATCAGAGAGTGTCATCATTCATGAAGACATGACAAATCATCTGTACAAATCTGTTATTTGACAGACTAGGAATATAATGCTCCAAAACTGGTACTTGTAGAATTGTTATCAATACTGTTCTCTTCCATTCAAATTATATGGATTCATCTAGGCTCTGGTACTGTTAGAACAAGGGCTCTGTTCAGCTAGGCTTATCAATATTCTTCCTTCCCCATAAAATTATATGAATTTTTTTCCAGGCTCTAGTACAGTGAATACAAGGCCCTGTTCAGCTGGGCTGACCAACTTGTGCATAAGATGTTATCAGCACATTGTCTTAGACTTCCCAAGGTAACTTCCTGTGTTGGCTTTGATTCCAGTCATCCTGTTTCTGATCCTCATTTCGATGCTTTGGATCTTCTTCCACTCAGCCCCACTAACTGATCAACTTCTTGATTTATTATTCTTTTGAGTTCACTTAATTGGACTTTTAATTAACATTCTTCCTCCCAATTTTCTTATGCAAGGCCCTGTTAGCATCCTTCCAGGACCCCCTCCCACATCTGCAGATTCTTCTCTGGGCAAGCTCTGATTGGAGATGAACTAACTCCACAGTCTCATCTTTATCATGACTTTTCCTGGGAAGGCTATAGTAAGCAGTTTTTCAGAAACAGGAGTTATAATCAAGTTATGTTAGACAGGAAGGGTCTTATTACTTAAAAGGTCCAAACTCTGTAGACTATTGTAATGTTTAGTCTAATTATTGACTAGCCAAATTAATGTTAAAACCACCAAGCCCTTGAGGACCATGGGTGGTATCATACAAGACACCTAAGATTGACCTCAAAAGGCAAATCAACTTTTGATTCCTTGAGAAAAATCCATATTTGAAATCCAAAGTCTACAAGTGGAATTTAAAATTAAGCTTGTGATTTATTAACACAGGGATAGCTTACAAAAGTAACAGAAATAAATAAAGCACCGTAATTAGGCTTATGTGTATGAAGTCTTCTGAGAAAAATCAGGAGCCAGTGTGTCCACGTGAACGCAATTTAGGTAAATGCTGTGAGCATTAAAGTTATGCTTTTTAGACTGTCAGCTTTTCAGACAACCTCATTCAAATACCTGAGTCTGCATTCCTAAGATAAATTCAATTTTTTATGCCTCTCAGCCTTAATATGGGAAGTTAAAGACTATAAGTAAGCAGTAATGTTTTGCTTTGTGTTAATGTCAATATTTATTTATTTATTTGACCCAGCATTACCTCTTTCATGGTTCAGTCTGTTCAACAGAAAAGAAAGCATCTTATAATTTCCTGCACTTGAGCTTGTGATTCTACTGTGCCTTCTGCTCAGATAAACTTCTCCTTTAATCTCTGCATTTTTTTCCCTCATAAATCCAGTGACCCTTTGAAGGACAGATCAAGTTCTACTTCTTCCTTGAAGTCATCTATGACTTTGCCAGCCAACCATGTTTTGTTTTGATTTATCTTTAAACCCTTATATTGCTCATTATCCTTTCTACTTTTGGCATTATTTGATGATATTTATGAAGCAAATGCCTAAAATCATGAAAATTTACCTGAAGACACATATTAGCATGCAATGCAACCTCATCTAGCATTGCTTCTATCAAAATACAGTTCCTCAGTCATTTAAATTTAATATTTTAATAATATCTTAGTTCTAGAATTAAAAATAACTTTCTTTTAAGAGAATTTTGAGAAGAGGCAGAGTGGGAAGCATGAGGAATCTATATCCCCATGTTGACAACAATTGAACTGGCAGAATCTGTCTGATGTAACTATTTTGGAACTCTAGAGTCTATTGAAGGCTTGCAACTTGCAGAAAAAAGCCTGGATGGTAAATTGCAGTTAATTTCAGCTCTTGGCACATTAGCAGTTATCCATTTCTCACTTCTCAGCCATGTGGCAAGCAGTTGTGCATGTGTTCCTGGAGCAGCTTACAGTTTGGAGGAGCCAGGATGGGCAGAAAGCCCTGTCCTTCAATATCAGAGATATTTGCTATGATCATTGGTTGCTGCTTCTAACAACAGAGTTTCAGACAAACAGGTGAGTGGCCATTTTTGTTGCACCTCTCTCCATTATTACAAGCCCTTTTTCTCCAGCTGAAGTGACTTCTAAGGGATTTAAAAGGCTAGCACCCATCCCCCTCCTTTATTTTTCTCTTTTTGGGAGCCAGACATTAAAGTCTAGGGCATACAAAAACAACTACATTTATGGGGAAAATGAGAAAGTGACTGCACATGCCCAGAAAAACACTTAGAAAAGACCTGAGAAGACCTTTAGTTTATACCTCAGGCTGATGATTTTCAGTACAGAGGCAACTTGCAACAATCAAAAAAGTAAAAACAATAACAAAACCCAAGACATTTTGGGGAAAGGAGATAATGTGATGTTCAGAATTACCAAAGGATTGGATTAAATTGTTCAGTTTTTTTTTTTTAAAGCAGGATTTATTGAGAGGACAGAAAAGCTCCCACAGTGGGAGGGGACCTGAAGGGGTTGCCCCAAATGTCCCATTTTTAACAACAACAACAACACAAAAATCACAAAGCACACAAAGAAACAGGAAAGTGTGGGCCATTCAAAGAAAAAAAAAAATTAACAGAAACTGTTTCTGAAAAACATCTTCTAAACGAAGACTTTAAAGCAATTGTCTTAAAGACAAGCAGCGAAATAAAAGAAGATGTAGAGAAAGTCAAGAAAATGAAGTATAAACAAATGAAAATATTGAAAAAGATACACAAAACCTAAAAAAAAGAAATTTTGGAGCTAAAAATTCTGATAACTAAAATTTAAAAAAAGTTGCTAGAGGGATTCAAAGACAGATTTGATCAGCGAAAAAAAAAAAGAATCAGTGAATATGAAGACAAGACAATGAAAATTAGCAATCTGAGGAATAGAAAGAAAAACAGATTGAAGAAAAATGAAGGAATCTAAAGAACCTGTGGGACACCATCAAACAGACCAACATGCACACTGTGTGAGTTCCAGAAGAGAGAGAGAGAGAGGGGAAGAAAGAATATTTGATCTAACGATGACTAAAAACTTCTCAAATTTAATGACATAATCATACAAGAAGCTTAATGAATTCTAAGTAAGATGAACTCAAAGAAACTCATACCAAGACAAATTATAATCAAACTTTCAGAAGAGAAAGATAAAATTTGAAAGCAACAGAGAGAAGTGAATAATCATATACAAGGGATTCTTATAAGATTATCAGAAAATTTCAGATCAGAAAAATTTGGAGAGCAGAAAATAGTGAGTCATATATTCAAAGTCCCAAAAGGAAAACAAGCAAACCAACAACAACAACAACAACAAAAAAAAAACAATAAAAAAACCCGTTGACCAGGAATCTTATATCTGGCAAGACTGTCCTTCAAAAGTGAGGAAGAAATTAAAACATTCCTAACTAAACTAAAGCTGAGGGAATTTATTACCATTAGACCTGCCTGACAAAAAAATAGTCAAGGTAGTCCTGCACAGCAAAATCAGGACACTGAATACTAACTCAAAGTCATATGAAGAAATAAATATCTCTATAAAGGTAAATATATATGCAATTATAAAATCTAGTATTATTGTAACAACAGTTTGTAACAGCACTTTTTCTTACTACATTATTTAAGAAACTAATCCATTAAAAAATCATTAGTTTAAAAACTAGTATTACTGTAACTTCGGTTTGTAAAGCTATAATTTGTTTGCTACATAGTTTCAGATAGACTAATACATTTAAAATAATTATTAATTATGTTTTAGGGTACACAGTGTTTGAAGATGTAATTTTGTGACATTAACAACTGAAAGAGATGAGAACTAAGCTGTAAAGAAGCAGTTTTTGTATGTTGTTGAAGTTAAACTGGTATAAATTCAAATTAGAGTGTAATAACTTTAGGATGTTGATTGTAATACCCATGATAAAAAAAAATTTTAAATTTCACTACAAAAAAATCAGCTAACCAAAAAAGAAGGAAATAGTGCAGAAAATGAAAGAATAAAAAAATCTATAAAGCATATAGAAAACAAATAACAAAATAGCAGAAGTCTCTTCTTATCAGTAAGTCCTTTCTTGTTTTATTTATTTATTTACTTATTGAGTGGGAGTCTCATTCTGTCACCCAAGCTGGAGTGCAGTGGCATGCTCATGGACGCCGCAGTCTCGACCCGCTGGGCTCTAGCGATCCTTCCACTTCAGCCTTCCAAGTAGCTGGAACTGCAGACGCATGCTACCCTGCCCAGCTAATTTTTTGATTTATTGTAGAGATGAGATCTTGCCAAGTTGCCTAAGCTGGTCTCAAATATGTGGGCTCAGGCAATCCTCTCACCTTGGCCTCCCAGAGTGCTAGGATTATAGGTGTGAGCCACTGTGCCCGGCCTGTCCTTTCTTATTTTAAATGTAGATGTCTTAAACTTTCATATTTAAAAACAGATAAAACATGGATAAAAACACATGATCCAACTATGTGCTGTCTACTAGAGATTCATTTTAGATCCAAAGACTCAAACAGATTGAAAGTAAAAAGATGAAAATGGCTATTTCATGTAAATAGTAACCAAAAGGAAGCAGAGATGGCTATAATAATATTGGACAAAATGACTTTTCATTTAAAAAGATTAACTAAAAAGCAAAAAAAAAAAAAAATGGATATTATATATTAATACAAAGTTAATTCAACAAGAAAATAGAACAATAATCAAGGTTTATGCAACTAATGGCAGATCATCAAAATATATGAAGCAAAAACTGATAGAATTCAAGGGAGAAACAGTTCTACCATAATAACTGGAGACTTCAATACCATACTCTAAATAACGGGTAGAAAAGCCAGACAGAAGATAAGTAGACAGAGAACTTAAACAACATAGCAGATATATGAAGAATATTCGACCCAGCAACAACTGCATACACATTTTTCTCCAGTGCATATAGAACATTTTCCAGGATAGACTATATGTAATGCCACAAATTAAGTCTTATTAGGCTTAAAAAGGTAAATATCCTACAAAGTATTTTCTCCAACCACAACAGGATGAAGTTAGAAATCAGTATCAGAAGTAAAACTTAAATCCATAAATTTGTGTAAATTAAATGACACACTGTTAAACAATCAATGGCTCATGGGATAAAACAAAAGAAATTTATAAAATACTTAGAGACAAATGAAAATGAAAATATAATATTCTCAAACTCATGGGACACAGTGAAAGTAGTGCTAAAGGGGAAAACCTATAGCTATAAATACTTAAGTTACAAAATAAGAAAGATCTCAAATTAACAATCTAACCTTGCAACTAACAAATTAAAGAAGATCAAGCTAAGGCCAAAGCTATCAGATGAAAGAAAATAATAAAGATTAGATCAGAGATAAACAAAATGAAGAATAGAAAAGCAAAAGGTAATGAAACTAAAAGTTGGTTCTTTGAATAGATCAACAAAATGGACAAACCCTTAGCCAGATGGACTAAGGAATAAAAGAGAGATGATTGAAATTTACTAAAATCAGAAATTTAAAAATGGGGACATTATTACTTGCTTTACTCAAGTAAAAAAGATTGCAAGTACTATGGACAACTTTACACTAATAAACCGGATAACCTAGATGAAATGAAGAAATTTCTAGAAACACAAAACCTACTAAGACAAAATCATGAAGAAATAGAAAATCTAAATAGTGCTATATTAGGAAGGAGATTAAGTCAGTAAAAACGAACACACAAACAAACAAAACAAAACAAAACAAAAAAACTCCTGAAAAAGAAAAACACTGGATTTGATGGCTTCATAGGTGAATTCAACCAAACATTTAAAGAACTAATACTAACACATCTAAAAATTTTCCAAAAAATTGAAGAGAAGGGAACATTTTCTAACTTGCTCTATGAGGTCAGAATTATCCTGATAACAAAGATAGACAAAATCACTATGAGAAAACTACAGATCAATATTTCTTATGAAAAAGGAGATAAAATCCTTCAATGCAAAAATTCTTAACATAGTATTATTACTAGCTAAAAAAATTTATCTGTATACTTGAAGAATTATACACCATGACCCAGTGGGATTTATATCTGGAATGCAAGAACAGTTCAACATTGAAAAATGATCAATGTAACATACCATATTAACAGAAAGAAGAGAAAAAATACATGACCATCTCAACTGATTCAGTTGAGAAAATTCAACCTTCTTCCATGATAGAAACACTCAACAAAACTAGTAATAGAAGAAAACTGCCTCAGCACAATAAAATTCAGATATTAGAAACCCACAGCAACCATCATACTCAATGGTGAAAGAAAGACTGAAAGCTTTTCCTCTAAGTTCAGGAACAATACAAAGATTCCAATTTTCACCATTTCTCTTTGATAGAGTACTGAAAGGTCTAGCCAAAGCAATTAGGGAAAAAAAAAGAAATAAAAATTACCAAAATTGTAAAGGAAGAAGTAAAATTATCTCTGTTCACAGATGATGTCATCTTATATGTAGAAAACCCTAATGAGTCCACAAAAAATTGTTAGAGCTAATAAAAAGAAGTCAGCAATAATAGTAGGCTGTAAAGTCAATAGATAAAAATCAGTTGTGCTTTTTTTTTTTGTTTTTTGTTTTGAGTTGGAGTCTCACTCTGTCGCCCAGACTGGAGTGCAGTGGCCGCTCCCGGTCACCGCAGCCTTGACCTGCTGGGCTCTGGTGATCCTTCCGCCTCAGCCTTCCAAGTAGCTGGAGCTACAGGCGCGTGCTACCATGCCTGGCTAGTTTTTGATTTATTGTAGAGATGAAGTCTCACCAGGTTGCCTAGGCGGATCTCGAACCCGTGGGCTCAGGCAATCTACTCACCTCAGCCTCCCAAAGTGCGGGATTACCGAGCCCGGCTATCAGTTGTGTTTTTATACACTAACAATGAACAGACTGAAAATGAAATTATGAAAACAATCACATTTGCAACATAGCAAAAATAAAAAAAATGAATCAATCAAAGAGCTGAAAGATTTGTACAATAAAAACTATAAAACATTGCTGAAAGAATATTGAATTCTTGAATTGAAGAAGACAAAAATGAATATACATTTCATGTTCATGAAATGAAGACAATATTGTTGAGCTGTTTATACTACCCAAAGTAGTTTCCAATGCCATTCCTATCAAATCCCAATTACATTTTTTTTTTTTTGCAAAAATAAAACACAACCCATTCTAAAATTCATATGGCATCTCAAGGGAACTTGAATAGCTAAAACAATCTTGAAAAAGAAGAACAAAGCTAGAGAACTCACACTTCTTGACTTCAAAACTTACTGCGGACACAATAATCAACACAGTGTAGTGCTGGTATAGAAACAGACATATAGACAAATGAAATAAAGTCCAGAATTAAACCCTCGCATATCTAGTCAAATGACTTTTGACAAGGGTACCAAGACCATTCAATGAAGAAAGAATAATCTTTCAACAAATGTTTCTGGGAAAACTGGATATTCACATTACCTGGCACCTTATCCAATAGTTGACTCAAAGTAGAAAAGTGATTACCAGAGGCTGGGAGGGAGGGGGAGAAGATAGGGTAGAGGGACAAAGGGACAAAGTTTCCATTAGACTGGAGGGATACATTTTAGTTACTAATAATTTTACTGCATAATGTTAATAATAATGCATTATATATTTCAAAATTGCTAAAAAATAGAATCTTAATGTCCTCACCACAAAAAGATAAGTTGAGAGATGATAAATGTCAATTAGCTTGACTGAATCTTTTTTGCAAGGGATGCATATACATAAATCAAAACTTCACATTGTATCCCATTAATATACACAATTATTATTTGCCAATTAAGAATATGTTAATTTTTAAAAGAAAGTAAAAAAATTAAACTAGATCAAAGACTTAAATGTAACACTTAATACTATAACACTCTTAAAAGAAACATGGGGAGAAACTTTATGACATTGGATCTGGCAATGATTTCTTAGATATAACACCAAAGGCACAAACAACAAAAGAAAAAAATGACAAATAGGACTTCATAAAAATTAAAAAAAATTTTTTGTCCATCGAAAAGTGTCAACATAGTAAAAAGACAACCCACAGAATGGAGGAAAATATTCGGAAATTGTATATCTGATAATATATAGAGAAGTCCTACAGCTCAACAACAACAACAACAAAACCCAATTCAATAATGAACAAAGGACTTAAATAGACATTTCTCCAAGGAAGATATACGAATGACCAGTGAGCATTACTAATCATTAGTGAAATCACTGGTCATTAGGTAAAGGCAATTCAAAACTACAATAAGATACCACCACATACCCTTTAGGGTGGCTACTATCCAAAATACCAAAAATCCAGAAAAAAAGAAGTGTTGGCAAGGATGAGGAGAAATTTGAAACCTTGTGCACTTTTAATAGGAATGTAAAATTTCACAGCTACTATAGAAAACATATGGTGGTTCCTCAAAAATTAAAAATAGAATTACCATATGATCTAGCAATTCCACTTCTGGGCATACACCTAAAAGAATTAAAAGAAATGTCCTGGTCTTGAAGAAATATTTGTATACTCATGCTCATAGCAATATTATTCACAATAGTTAAACTGAGGAAGTAATCCAATTATCCATTCGAGGCTGAATAGATAAGCAAGTAGTGGCATATACATACAATAAAATATTATTAAACCTTAAAAAGCAAGAAAATTCTGACAAATGCTACAACATAGAGGAAACTTAAAGGTAGTATGCTAAGTGAAATAAGACAGTCACAAAAAGGCAAATACTGTGATTCCACTAATCTAAGCAACTTAGCGTAGTAAAAATCATAGAGACAAAGTAGAATGTTAGTTGTCATGGACTGAGGAAGAGGGAAATGGGGAGTTTTTGCTTACTGGATACAGAATGTCAGTTTTACAAGACAAAACAATTCATGGAGCTAGATCATGGTGATGGTTACACATCACTATGAATTTATTTAATACCACTGAATTGTGTACTTACACATGGCTAAAATGGCAGAGTTTGTTACATATATTTTACTATAAAAAACGGACAAAAACCAATTAATAATGAAAAAATTTTCTTTTAAAACATATCGCTCACTGGCAGCTCATGGGCCATACCTAGTGAAAGAAATTTTTTTGTGGTTGTTTTGCTTTGGTTTCATTGTTGTTACTATTTTTGTTTTTGTTTTGTTGCTCCACACAGTATGGGATTGGTCAAAATTTTAAAGTCAAATTATTAGAGCTAAATATTTTTAATTTGAGAGATTTCACCAAAAATAAATATTTATAATTTTCTTCAGTTACGAGAAGATCTGGCAACATTGGGCTCTCCTGTAGGAGACAGCACTCTAAATGGACTTTGAACTCTCACTCTCAGGATTAATATAATACTGGTGTAACTCATGTTTCCACAACAGCGACATTGAGTACCCATTGCCTTCCATCATCTTACATTCAGCTCACCTCATTCATTTGCCTTATCTGTCTTGTCTTCATAAGCATTTGAATTTGCAAGTTTTCTCTGCACTACATTGTTTTTAACCACAGTTTAGTCTAATCTCGTTGGCTGTATTTAAATTTAGTTGCATTTTCAAGCATCCTTTTGTCTTTAAGTGTCAAAATTCATCTACTTAGCTAGCTGGTTGCTGAGAGTCTTCAGGACTTTAAACCAGCAACTTCCTTTCAAAAGTTCTTAACTATTTAAAATAATGTATCATCTTAATACTCTTAACTATTGAAGTACTTTGAATTCACTATTCTCTTTCTAACCTTTTTTTGAAGAGAAACTGACTTCTGATCAGTCTTGCCTCTTCCATTTAGTTTGGCCTAAGTTTGAAAAAGCAAGATAGTACCTGCCCAGGTCTCTAAACACTGGAGAGCTGCTGATTTTTTTTAACTGAGTATGAGAAAAGTCTTCCACAAGTTTGAGGGTCTTCCTGGTGTTCTACCTTGGGGTAAGTCAGCTCTAGGAAGCAGGAGCTGATACTTCCATGGACCACAAAATTGTCATGATCTTCCCGTTAAATGGCACCCAAGGAGCCAACCTGGCACTCATGGAAGGTTAAATCTGGGAGACTAGCTGTGCAGCTCAGCAAATTCTCTCCCTGATCCACACTGTAAATATGCAATCAAACCTCGTGACACTCAGAGCTAATGGAGTTCAGCTACTAGAAGGTCTTTGGAGGGCAATCAGGTGCTATTAAAAATATGCTAATGGCAGCTTGTGATCTAGCAGCAGGACCCCAGGATTTGGAGTTGGCATGGCAACTGCCAGCAGATAGTTCACGCAGAACAGGAACAACGGAAAGAATTAGAATGAGCTGCTTAAATGCAACTGTTAATAAAAAACGTAGAGCACAATTGAGGATCAGAGAGAATGTTTGGTGCCCTCAGTGACAAAAACAAAAAAATCACATACACACAAATCACAAGATCTAAAAGTGAAGTGAATGCCTTCCATTCTGCAATGGCAATAAAAGGCTATAGAAGCCAGCCATGGGAAAGAATTTTGTATTTAGCCTGGTGGTTTTTTTAGAGGACCCATGACTCTGTTGAAATCTGTGTTTTTCATGTGTGGATGACAGAAGTGTCATATGTGTATGTGTCTCCTCGCCAAGGCTGAAACAAGAGGTCTGACAGAGAACAGCTTTTAGCAATCTACTGTATCAAAGGCAGTACAGATGGCTGTTTTTGCTTTAAGCTTAACTGAATGTCAAAAAAAAGGGGCGGGGCGGCTTCTTCTCAGGCATATATCCACCATGTAGAAAAGTTGAACTGGGGCTTGCACCCAAGTGCAAATACATTACTGGGCAGACGTATTGCATGTTTAAATGTGTATGCAGACGTGCATTTCTGTATTTTCGGTTTGCCCTGCACTTTTCTCCCTCTCTGTCTAAAGCTGGAAGTTTCGTAGTAAGTCAGCTTCTTCCACTATGAGCTCAAGACCGCAAAGAACGGGATTCTTTCCTATTTTCCCATTGCAAAGACTAAACGTCATTGTAAATGATTTCTCCTGTTAGGATGGACAGAGAGCAGCTAAGTTCATAGTAACCATTAGCCTTGCTTGCTGATGTGGCTGAGGTAGTGACACAGAGAAACCTACAGTGGAAGGAAGCTGTTGGAAATAGGCCGTGGTGAAGATGACGCCAGGAAAACAGAGGTATAAATCTGCAGCTAGCACAGAGGTTGTCATGTGCTGAAGATGGAAATGAAGCTGTGAAAGTAGAAAATAGGCACACACATCTCTAAAGACCGAGGAAAAATGGAGACAGGCAGACCGACCATGTATTAAGTGAGCGTGGGAATGCAAAGAGGGAAAACTCGTGAAAGGTCAAAGATCAATCTGTATGCAGAAGGGTAGGAGCAGGGCAAAGAAGAAATTCAACCCCTCAAGGATTTATGCTCTAATCCACACTGTACTTAGCCTATCCTGAAACCCTTGTTTTGGGAAAAAGTTTTATCATTTGAAAAATACATTTTAAAATGATTTAGCCATAACTTCCTTTTCTTAGTCACTTCCTTCCTTCTCTTTGGTATAATAATTGCTTAAAGAAAAACCAGGGGAGAAAAGCTGGTGGAAATGCATACAATTGGAAACAATTGCTATTGTCCTAGACATATTCCATCTAGCAGAGACTGACATGTGTCCTATTGCTAAAACGATGGACTTAGATTTGGTTTCATACAAGTAGCATCTGAGGAACTAAGGTTTTGTGGGGTCACCTTAAGCTTATATAACTTGGGGTTTTTATTTTTTAAAAATATCAAATTACAATACAAAATTGCTAGGACCCTCCTAGAGTCTTAGAAAGGTTCTGTAGCCGGGCTCGGTGGCTCAGCCTGTAATCCCGCGCCGTTGGGAGGCCGAGGTGAGTGGATTGCCTGAGTCCGCGGGTTCGAGACACGCCTGGGCAACTTGGCGAGACCTCATGTCTACAATAAATCAAAATTTAGCTGGGCGTGGTAGTGCGCGCCTGTAGCTACTTGGAAGGCTGAGGCGGAAGGATCGCCGGATCCCAGCCAGCAGGTCAAGGCTGCGGTGGCCAGGAGCGGCCACTGCACTCCAGTCTGGGCAACAGAGTGAGACTCCAACTCAAAAAAAAAAAAAAAATAAAAAGAAAGAAAGGTCCTGTGTAAGCAAGGGCCATATGAGGTAATATTTATTATTTATCATGTATTATCATGTCAACACCCAGGGGGATGAGGAGCCCCTTGCCAACAAGGGGCTTTTAGGCAAGAAAAAATAGGGGTCCGCTTGTTTTTTTCATTTAAACAGCCATTCAAGACATAGCTTGGGCTTAAAACATCCACATTGTTGTCTGCTCATTAGACTAAATTCTGCATCCTGTACTGCTAATAGCACTTCCTGAGGAAATGGGCTGAAATTCCAAGATAATATCACTAAGAAACTAAGTGACTTTAAGGTACCAGGCACATTTCTAGGGCTGTCTACATGACTGAAGTATTTCGCCAAAAATGAGACAAAATCTGTTGGTGATGTAGCAGATCTGATGGTGATATCCATGGTGTGAAATGATAAAAGCCAAAAGGATCACTTTGAGTCTTTCTAGAGGCCAAAGACAGCAGCTCATTACCTGCATGATAAGTACACATTTAATCAGAGCTATTACAAATAGTGTGAGACTGATATGATATGACTAGAATGACATGACTTAGGAGAAAATAGAGCACTAATAAGAGGAGTCTTTTGTTTGTGTACTCAAGAGCATCACCTGTGATTCAGCTCCCCAGGGACTTCAGTGGGCCAGTGTCCATTACTTTCATCAATAGGGGATGTTTTTCTGTCTGAGGGCCCTGACTTATTCTGCGGAAGCCGGTGAGTCAGGCACACAGGATATGAATGAATGGCCAAGATTTTCTTCTGCTAGGGCTCCCTCTTGTGGGAATCTCACTAATTATCTTGCAATCTGATTAATTATATACCAGGTTACCTTCACAAGGCACAATTATAAAGATTCACATTTCCTATAAAGCCTTGGTCATCAAGCCTCATCCAGAAATGGTCTCTCCTTTCTTCTCACTGGGGCTGAACTGGTATATTTCTTGATTCTCTTAGATCCTTCTGGAACTGTGTGCCTCTTAAACATGGATAACCCTAGATTTCCCTGTCAGACAAAATGAGCATCCTGAGCGCAATCTGCTTGCACCCTTGTATATTCTCCCAAATCTTCCTAAATGTGCAAGTCCCTGAATGAATCTGACCCCTACTTGCCTCTTTCCTTGCCATCTCCCTGTATTCCCTCAAAGTCTGCCTTCCGGATGCATGTGGACTGCTCTCAACTCACTTTTCCCTCCAGCCTTCCTCACAGGCTCTTTCCTTCACCTGACCTCTGCTGCTTCTTAATTTTCTCAAAATTGTAATCACCCTTTAGATCTCAGCCTTAAGGTCTGAGGAGGGCTGCTTCATCCTCCAACTTGATATATCTCTGATGTTTTCAGAGTCCTTGTTCTACTTATCAGCATCTCCTGCTAGACTAGCCTCCCTGAGGACAGAAATTCTGTCTCTTTCTGTCTATGTTGCTCTTGGTTATGACCCCAGTGCCTAGCCTGTTGTCTCTCACACAACAGATGCTAAATAGATGCTAACCAGACACCATATTGCACTCACCCTTCTTAAACACGAATGCACACGTGTCCAGTGCAATTTCTAAGCAGAGTGGATTACTACCAATTTATGTATAGAGTAAACTGTTACCCACACCTACTATGTGTCAAACATAGAACTCGATACAGTGTAAAAAGAATCCACAAAGAAGTTAAAGAGAAGTAGAACCATAACCATTGCCTACAATGCCAAAGAGGAGGAATATTAGCTAAAGTTTCACCTGCTAAGAGGGCAAAATTCTCAATGGATTTTCCACTTTGGTGGTCATAGTTAGAACACTATCGTGAGCAATTTCAGTGAAGTGGTGAAAATGACTGGCTCTACCATCAGAGCCATCAGCAGTGCTATTTTTAATCATGTTTCAAGATTTCTGTGATGCATAAGGAATTTTATTAAATCTTGGCCTTCATGAGGCTGCAGCGACAGACTCTGATTTGGATGGCCTTCCAGTTAGGACTGCAGTGGGGCTTCACATCCCCTCAAATCACTAGGCCCCCTTTGAACACTTCTCATTTAGCCTCTTTGGCTTCTCATTGGGCTCAAGAAACAATCAAGATTGTAAGTGCACTCTGGAGAAGGGTAATTGCTGTGAATGACTAAAGAAGGCCTCCCAGCACTAGTGTTATGAGCTCTAAAACCTGCAAATCATATGATAATTATTCCTGAAGCTCCTTGGCAGCCCTTAAGTATAATTATTATGTAATCTGCAAGGCATGTAATGTTTTCAAAACAAGCATGAATGGGAAAGAAAGCTAATGAACCCTCCTTTTTTATTAGCATAGTTTCGCTCTCAGGTCAAAGGTGACCAAGGTATAGGCAGCAACAGGTTATGTCCAGAGAGTGTCCTCCTTCTAGTGGAAAGACACATCACTAGTGGGTTGCCCTTGTCATCCCATCAAGACAGACTTGTTTGCCTGCTGGTATTGAACAGTGATTCTGTGCCTTTGTGCTTTGTTTCCTCTCAGACCCTGCAGATGGGTAGTGCATTTCCCAGGAGAAATATTCAAGTGACTGCTAGGGGTTTTAAGATTAACTCAGAGCAAATTAACTTTGCCAAGCATCGTAGATGGGAGGCTTTTTGATGTGCTTAGCTTGCCATGTAGAAAGAAGAAATTTGGATAAATGGGTCCACAAAGCCTGTAGGCTCTGCTCCTGATCCAAGAAGAGGATTTAACACATTCCCTTGAAGAACACTGTGATGATTACCCACCTCCTTTGGAGCTGAACTGCCCTGGTGTGAAGTGCGACTAGGTTTAAGAAACAGAGTGCAAAACAATTTTACACTTCAGGGTAGGAGACCAAGAAAGGAGAATCATATGGCTATTTTAGTGAAAGATAATTTTCAAATCTCAGCCCATCTCCAGCAGAGAAAAGCATATTTAGCTGCAGTAGTGATGAGTGGTTCTCTTTGTTGGATGCCAGATGGAATCATTGGACTTTGAGGCTTGCAGGATAAAGGCTGTACATTAGTTCTCTTGGTGTCACAGGACACAGGTTCTGACACACAGAAGGTCCTAAACAGTGACTAAATGAATATGATCCCTTTTCCGTAGAAAAATCTACGGTTTCTAAAACTTGGTTTTCAACCCATCAGTACAGAACAGGAAGACTCAATTTAAGACAGTGCGTTATCTCACACCAGAGACAGAATATTAAATGGACTTTTAAAAAATAAAATTTTGTGTTTTGGTTTATTTCATAAACATATTTAAGGAAAATTAGGAAAACATAGACAAGTAGAAAGAATTGAAAAAATACCTAGATTCACTCTAGCCTACCTTTACTGACATTTTAATTCAATTTCTTTCTTTTCTCATTTTTAAGCTGTATTTGTTTGTTATTATATACTGTTGTTATTGTGGGCATAAGGCACATATAATTATATCTTATTTAAACTTAAAGTGAGATACAAGTAATATTGTTATATATTCTTCATAATTTTTGAGTCGGAGTCTCACCCTGTCTTCAAGGCTGGAGTGCAGTGGCACGGCCACTGTGGCCTCGACCTGCTGGGCTCAAGGAAAGCTTCCACCTCAGCCTTCCAAGTAGCTGAAATTACAGTCATGCACCATCACGCCCGGCTAAATTTTCTTGATTTATTGTAGAAAGGAGGTCTTTCCAAGTTGCCTGGGCTGGTCTCGAATTTATGGGCTCAGGCATTCCTCTCACCTCAGCACCTCAAAGTGCTGGGATTATGGGCATGAGCCACCACGCCCAGTCCATAAATATTTTTAATAGCCAAAGGATGATATGGTCATAATTTATGTATCCATCTATAATGGTAACGACGTTGCTTCCAATTTTCACTATTTACCAACAGAGCTGTGAGAATTGTCCTTATGCATATAACTTCTTCTTCCTTTAAAATTAATTTTTTTGGGGGAAAATATAACCTAGGGTTAGGTAAGCGTTCTTAGGAATGATACCAAAATAAGATGTGTAAAGAAACAAAAATTGGCAAATTGGATCTCATTAAATCACACAATTGTACTCTGCTTAGAACTTGCCAAGAGAATGAAGAAATAAGCTATACATTTGAAGAACATTTTTGCAAATCGCCCATCTGACAAAGGCTATGTATCCAAAATACAAAAAGAACTATCAAAATTCATAAGAAATGGCCAAGTGCGGCAGCTCACACCTATAATCCCAGTACTTTAGGAGGCCAAGGCAGAATGATTGCTTGAGCCCTGGAGTTTGAGATCAGCCGGCAACATGGCGATACCTCATCTCTACAGAATAAAAAAAAAACAAAAACAAAAACTGGGCTACTTAGGAGGCTGAGGTAGAAGGAGCATCTGAGCCCAGAAGGTGGAGGCTTCAGTGAGCTGTGATTGTGTTCAGTCTGGGTGACAGAGTGAGACCCTGACTCAAAAAAAAAATCTTAATAAGAAAATCAACAGTCCAATTAAAAAATGAAGAAAGGACTTGAAGAGACACTTTACCAAAGAGGATATAAGAATGGCAAATAAATATGTGAAAAGATGCTCAATATGATTAGCTATTAGATAAATTCAAATAAAACTATAATTACATATTACACCATACATTTTGGAATGGCTAAAATAAAAAACACTAATATCCAATGCTGCTCACATATTTGTAGTAGGAAGGCAAAATAGCATATCCACTCTGGACAACAGTTTTATGATTTTCTATAAACAAACATGCCCTTACTACCTGATCCAGCAACCCCACCCCTGGGTATTTAACCTAAAAAAAAAAAAAAAAAAATATATATATATATATATATATATATATACACACACCCACACACAGATATACCTGTATATATATATATATATTTGTGTGTGTGTGTGTATACACACATATATATTCTCACAAAAGCTTGTCCACATTTGTTCATAGTAGCTTTATCTGTGAGAGTCAAAAACCAGAAATTACTCAATGTCCTTAATGAGCGAATGGATAAGCAAACTGTTAGTAGAAACCAGATTGGCAGTTGCCAAGGGCTTTGAATAGAGGCTGTTACTATAAAGAGATAGCCTGAAGGAGTTTTGGGGATGGTGGAAGAATTTGGTATCCTGATTGTAGTTACATGAATCTATACATATATTAAATTTTATAGAATTCTACTTCCAAAAAAGGTAAATTTTACTGTATAATCACTTAAAAATTAAATTAGATAGGAAAAAAAGACTTTTAAGGAAAAATTACCAAAAGTTGAATTAATGAAGCAAACAGTAGTCATAGAATGGAAGAGACATCAGAGTTTCACCAGCTATTTAGCTAAAACTATGATAAAAGTACCAAGATGTGATGGGACTTGTCCAAGGTCATGGGCAAGCCTGGGATGAATGAGAAGGAAAAGTAACACCTTCTTACTTCAGTGCTGTCTCCAGTAAATACTTAAGTCTCTTCAACTAAAAAATGTGCTGGGGAGAATTACAGAATAATTTTCTTCTCATGAAATCCCTAGAGAGGATATGGTGAAGATAGGACAGCAGAGGGGAGTTATATCATCACACCTGGAAAATCATCCTCATTTTGCAGAAAATCGTGTTTTAATCAGTCTATGACTATGAATTCTCCTGACCAATGAGCAGACAGGATTAACTCTGCATGGTTTCTGATTCTAGCCCTGAACAAAAAGAAGTCCAGAAAGTTGGTCCTTGAGTGGCTGATGAAAGTTTCCAGATATAGAGGAATGACTAACAAATTACAACAAAATGGCAAGACCTAAAAACCTCGTATAAATGTATGATCATTTCCCAAAATGAGGACAAAAGAAGCAATTTAATCCTTTATACCATTGAATTATTAGTTATGTGAAAATGTATGTATTTAAATATGCAGATTTTTAAGAATTTTTTTTAACCTATTGATATGCTATTTCTTGGTTGTTAAGTGTTCTATTCAAGACCGAAGACAATGTTTCATATATTTCTCTGTTTTGTCAAGGATGACAAACAAAAGATATGATGAAAAGTTTTAATTCAACTATCATGTATATTTATAAATGTTTGTTACATTTTCCCATTTTTTCCCCTCTAACTTTTCTTATAGTCTTATAGTCGCTGAAAAGCTCATGGTAATAAAGCAGAAAGGATATGTTAGTAAATAGAACAATTACAATTCTAAATAAATAAACCAATAAATAAATTTGTAAATACCAACTTCTTGTATATTGCCAACTTTTTTGTATATTACAATAATGAATCATATACACTATAAAAATGGAAATCTTAATAAGAAAAAATATTATCTATCTAGTTTGTATTTGCCAAGAAATATATTCTGAGACACTAATAATCTAAAAATTTCTTAATAAAGTTTGGTATACTTTCAAATATTGAAAATACATTATATATTTTTTCAAATTTAGTTGATATTCCAAGAAGATAATTAAAGAGATAGATGTTTAAAGCTGTAAGACATTTTAAAGGTTTCTTACAGATGAGAAGAGATTGAGGCATAGGTTTGTGACAGAGCTGGTGTCTGCTGCCTCCCAGTCTCCAGAAGTCATTGCCTCACTTTCTTCCCTCTGCTTTCCTCCTCAGGTTCCTAAAAGTGTAGAAGTTTTCCTGACCGGTTGAGGAAACTTCCAATCATTCAGATAGTCTTCTGCTAACATTGCCTGAAAACATACAGAACACTTGCTTCCTAAATTTTCAGAGCACTGTGTTTTGGGGACAAGAAAAAGGATTGTCTGATTGCAGAGATTTCTCTGATATATGCAGCTATTGTGTCATTGTTTGATAAGCCCTAGACATATTTTAGGCTTATCAAACAAATTCTAGGACGCGAATTCTCTATCTCAATACCATGAATGCCATTTTTCATTTGAAAAGTCCACACTTAAGGTATGATTTTATGCTAAGTGAAATAAGCTAGACACAGAAAGAAAAATACAATATGATCCCACTTGTTTGTGCAATCTAAGAAAAAGCTAAATATATATAAACAGAGGTGGCTTCCAGAAGTGAGGAGTTGGAGGAGAAGGAAGAATGAGGAGATGTAGGGTCAAAGGGTACAAAGCTGCCACTAAACAAGCTGAATAAATTTACTCTCTAATATACAACATGAATTCTATCATTAAGAATATCGTATACTAGAAATTTGCTAAGTGAGTAGATTTCAGGTGCTCTTACCACACACATATACAAAGGTACCTATGTGAGGAGATTGATGTATTAATTTGTTTGACTGTAGTAATCATTTCACTATGTATATGTATATCAAAACATCATGTACGCCTTAAATATATGGAATGAAAAAAGAAAGAAAGAGAAAGAGAGAAAAAAGCAGAAAGAAAAAAAGGAAGGAAGGAAGGAAGGAAGGGGGAGGGCAGACATATTGGACATAAAACTCCTGCTGGTTTCAAACATTTTGAGAATTTGGGTTGAGGTTTCAAGATGTTAAATTAAGGGAAAGGGAAAGTCAAATAAAGGAGAATGAAAGAATTCTCACTATTTAGACCATGAGGTTGTTGGGGAAAGGGGTGGGAAAGCTACTTTAGCCTCTGAGCTAAAATTCTAGGAGTGTTTCCTTAGACCTAATAGTTATGGTGAGCTTAGGTCAGTTCAGGTTTGTCTAACTTCAGTTCATTACTGACTTAATAAGCCTGGAAGGGGTAGCCTACAAACCCCAATATCATATATTGTTGTTCTATAGTGAAATACATTTTGTGCCCAACCACTTACTAATAAACAATCCAACTGTTCTTAAGCTGAGGACATGTCTGCATTTAAAAGGCAGGACTTCTTTGTTTGGAAAAAGCAGAAACCCAATAAATAACTAATTTACTTGCTCTATCTATGTATTTTGTTCCTGCTCATAAGGCTATCTTTTTATTATCTTTTTCTATTTTAAAAAAATTAGAGTTTAGTTAGGACAGGGAAAAGTGGTGGCTTATGAGTTTATGTTGGTAACCAGGAAAGAAGCTTTGTAAGTGAGTAGTCTTTCAGGAAGGAGATATTCCATGTTATAGAGTTCCTTCTTGGTCACTTTGTTTCACCATAACAATTCTGAAAACGTCATTATGTTCTTTTGGAGAAAAAAGATCTGTTTGGTAAATTAATCCACAGTCAAGAATAAGGGACACCATTTGCCATGCCTCTCAAGGATGGTTGTTTTTTAAGAGAAAGAATGCAAAAGCTAAAAGAAAAAAAAAACTGAAGGAGAAATTCTATGTGATTTAGAGATATAATGTGTATATGATTCTGTATGATATATATATTCTCACATCTATGTGAGACATTTTGGAGTGTAATGGCTCTCTCTCGGAGTCCTTTAAATGGTACCACTGAAATCTTCCATAGAGCTGTCTTTCATAGAGCTGGCCAGAATTCCTCCTTAAGTTTTGGGTCCTGCTCCATTAATGCATTTGCTGGAAGGTTTGTGATGTATCCTGGCTATGCAGTTCTTCTTATTCAATAACATCAACAACGTCAATGTCTTTGGTAGGGGAGATCATGTTTTATTTGTCTCTGTGTTGCTGGTGTCTGATACATGGCATGGTATTGAGGAGATGCCTCACACAAGGTATAGAATGAATGGATAAATGAAAGCTCAGTCTGTAAGTTATGACCATGACAATGGGACTTTATATGTCTTAGAGGGTGGAAGTCTCCCACTGACCACCACCCCTTTTTAATAAGAATTTAAGATCATTCACAATGGGGGAAAGCACAAAAATATGAACAGTTCACATACAAAAAAAAGAAAAGAAATTTGGGAAGTCATTCAAGAAAAGCTTGGGAAGCATAGCATTGTATTCATCCATTCAATCACTTAATTATTATTATTTTGCAACTATTCTTTGAGTTTCTATCATATTTCTGGCACTGTGGTAGGCATTTGAGGACTGCCCTCATAGAGATAACCTGGGTTTAGATGCATGACAGTCCTTCTTGGATGCTCATGGAGAACATCAAGGGAGGCTCCAAAGGTGAGTGGATGGGCATTTTTCTGGAGGTCATGAACACAGGTAATGTATGCATGGCCCCAGAGTCAAGAGACGAGAGTACATGATCAAGAAGTACTGTATGTAGATATAAGAGCATCTCAGTGTTCTGTATCTGTCACTCTGATTCCAGAGATTTGTTTCCAGGATTTCAAAAAATTCTTTCCCTTTGCTCTTCTAACATGATTTAATTTTCCTTTTTTTCAGTTTCAAGAGGTTCTGAAAATTATTTTGATGCCAGAGCAATGGCATGGTATTGAGGACCTTAATAAAGAAAAAGACAGAGATTAGAAAATTTTGTTTCTTTGGTTGACCTATGATATGCTTTTGCAGAACTGTGCCAAATCCATCACTCATTGCCTTCACTAATCTATTTAAGAGAAGTAAAATTATCACAGGTTTGTACATTTTGTTCTTTACTATGTACACAGAGAACCGAGGACATCTCTAGGGAGTTATTTTGTTTGCCTGCTACTTTGCATATTACCTTGATATTTGATTTGCAGAAGTAACAGGAAAATGTGATAATGACTCAGTTACAAAATCAACTCAGGTAAGTATTTGAGGAGAAGTAATTAGATTTGTTGTAGGAAAAGAGGGTTTTTTTGTTTTACAAAGTTTGGGGTTTGGCGTTGGAAGAAAGCGATTGAGTTGCACATATCACAAACTTGACTGCAGCCTGACTTGTGAGTAGGGTCCACTGTGTGAATGCCAGCTGGTAATTAGCAATGAGTATTTAACAAATGAATAACTGATGATCTCGACTCATAAAAGCACTGCCAATGCTTACAAATATTTAAGCATGTAATTATTAAGCTAATTATTTAACTTTATAAAGAATTTTCTAAATTCCATTCAAAAATAAGAGAAAATTACCTTTTAAAAAATGAATATATTTCCTTGTATAATATTTACTTTTCAATTCTGTGTGCAAATAGAGGCAGAAAAATTACTGATAAGGAATCTTTTGGAGGGCATGAATATACAACATCTAAGAATACTTACAACTCATTCAATTTACAACAGAATTCAATGATTTTGTGGTGAATATGTTGCCCCATATTAAAGATTGTTTAAAGCATTAATCTTTTATCCACATCTCTGTTTCAATTTATTTCTTCAGTCAAAAGCATTGATAAAAATATTGATGATAATTGATGTAATTGTTTTATATTAATACAACTACAACTTCAAACTAGGATACTATATTCATTCATATATTCCTATATATGAAATGATTTTTAAAGATTCCCAGGAGTCAGTTATATAATTGATTTATTTGCATATCAATTAATTTATTGTATCTATCATGAATGTCAAGTGTCAAGCAGAAACATTTGGTCATTAAGATCAGCAAAACAAGCCGGGCTCGGTGGCTCAGCCTGTAATCCTGCGCCTTTGGGAGGCTGAGGTAAGTGGATTGCCTGAGCCCGCGGGTTCGAGACCCGCGTGGGCAAGCAAGACCTCATCTCTACAGTAAATCAAAAAATTAGCCGGGCGTGGTAGCGCGCGCCTGTAGTTCTAGCTTCTTGGAAGGCTGAGATGGAAGGATCGCCGGAGCCCAGCAGGTTGAGGCTGCGGTGGCCGGGAGCAGCCACTGCACTCCAGTCTGGGCAACAGTGAGACTCCAACTCAAAACAAAAAAAAAAAAGATCAGCAAAACATCCTAATTGACTTTTTCTATTCCATTTACTACTAAAAAGGATTAGTTATTTGGTAACTCTGTCTATGACTTGGCAAAGGATCTATGTACCATTGAAACTGATGTAAATAGGCTACTATAAGCCTCATGTGGGAGTTCATATTTGTATTTTTATATTAACCTTTCTCTTAATGAAATAACAATGACAATATAATAAATATGTGTACAGAAATTTATAGTTTATAAAGCAACTTATTTATACTTAAATATACTTATTTGAAATAGTGCTTTTTACATCTTAGTATAGCCTCACAACAATCCTGCTATTATTACCATTTTACAGAGAAGAGCATTTAGGCTTAGAACCATTCAGTGACTGTTCCAAAGTTATCCAAATAGTAAGTGATTGAGACTAAAAACCCAGTTTTCTGGTTCTTGATTCCACACTCCATCCCGACTTTATTAATAATGGATAAATGTTCTCACCAGTTTCTTCAAAGAAGTAATTGATAATGAGGTTCTCTCATTGTTATTTGAATGTTTTTCAGTGTAAAATGTAGGAATGTGATAATTGTAAATAATATAGTAATAGGTTGTCGACTTTAAAGAACTTTCTCAAGGTTCCTTTAGAAATTATAACTATGCTTTTTATTATGATGTTGTGGGGTACAGTTAAGGGTTAGGTATACAAATATGCTTCGTTCAGGCACCCTTGTTGATAAGAGGTGTCTCCCCGTCCCCAGACAGATATTGACTATCGTTAATCCCATCTCCCTCCCTTCCCCCCATAGTTTCCCAAACTTGAATGGATAAAGAGTTGCTTCTTGTAAATGAGAAAATAAAGTGGTTTCTTGAGATGGAATTTATTCCTAGTGAAAATGCTATGAAGCTATTGAAATGACAACATAGGCTGTAGAGTAGATTATAAACTTCGTTGATAAAGCAGCACCAGGTTGAAAGGCTTTACTCCAATTTTGAAAGAAGTTCTTTTGTGAGTAAAATGCTATCAAACAGCATCACAAACCACAGAGAGATTTTTCATGAAAGAGAATTACCAATTGGTGAATAAACTTCATTGGTGTCTTATTTTAAGAAATTGCCACAGCCATCCCAACCTTCAGCAACTACCCCTGGATTAGTCAGCAGCCATCAACATTGAGGCAAGACCCTTCACCAGAAAAAAGATTACAACTTACCAAAGGCTCAGATGTTCATTAGCATTTTTTAAGCAATAAAGTATTTTTAAATTAAAAAAAAGAAATTATAACAATATGTAACTTTTTAATAAACATAATTAGAAAGTATTTACATCCTTACATGATCTGTTACCATAATGAAACTGAAAATCAAACTGTGTTATAATCCCAAATAGCAATATATTGTAAATGTATTTATATGACTCCCAAACAACTGTTTTGTTTTTAGTTTAATATTATTAATTATTTAATTAACTTTTTTGTTCTTTGTTCATATTTTTGGCATAGCAGAAGTAAGGCCTCTAACTAAAGAAATACAAATGAAAATTGAAGAATTCGGTATAGGATACTATTTTTAACATAAATTCTCTTGCTAATCTTTTAAAAAATATATTTAATTTCAAGGTCTTCTTTTAGACCTTAAACTCCTTGAGTACTGAAACTATATCTAGATTATATTTTTCTCCAACACATTGCAAGAAACAGAGTGGTTCAATATATGTATATTGAATTGAATCAAATGTTAAACAGATGAGTTTCTACAATATGCCACTCTATTATCTTTGATAATTTTCCACAGCTGTTTAAGTTTCTCAACAAAATGAGAACCATAGTTTTCAGTGTGGTGACCACTCCTTTCCTAAAATCATCTCATCCTTTGGCTGGAAAATGCTACTCTCCTAGTTTCCAGCTCTCCTTCTTGCTTTGCCTCTGCCTTTCCTTTTAATGTTGATATTTCCCAGTATCCTCTTTTTCACTTCCTTCTTGTCCCTTCCCACATCATGCCTAGGTATCTTCACACTCTAATAATTCCAAAATCCATATCTGTAGTTCATAACTTTCAACTGAGCTCTAGACCTATGTAACTAACTCCCACTGGACAGCTTCACTGCTGTACTTAAATATTGTACAAATACCTCATACCAAACTCAATCTCTTTCTTCACAACTGACTCTTCTTGGTATATCCATAATTCACTTAGTTTTCCAAGTTAGAAACCTTAGAGTAACCCTTGACTTCCTCTGTCCCTCACTCCTTACTGCCTGTGAGCCATCATGTCCTGATGAACCTTTCTCCTTAATATCTTCCCACAGTGGTCTCTTTTCTTCATCCCCACTACTGCAACTTTTGAGGAGGGTCTTATCCTTTCTCTTAAATGATATGGTTTCCCAATCCATTTTCTATTCTATAGCCTGAGTCTTTATTATAAGGGGAAAATGTGACCAGGCTATTTCTGATTTAAATTATAATTCATTGGCTCACCCTTGCCTTTGGGATAAAACAAACTTCTCTAGCAGAGCCTCACAGGCCTTCCATAATCTGATCCCTCTCCTTTCTCCAGTTTCTTCTCTTGTCTCTATTCTCTAGTGTAAGCCATTTTAACCTACCTTTATTTTTACATAAAGGCCATATTCCCTTATACATTTATGCCATTGTAGGTGTTTCATACTTTCAGACCAGAAGTGATGGAAGGAAAAGGGGAGGACATATCCCACTCTAGCATACTGGATGAAACAAAACATCCAGGGACAATATGGCAGTGGAAGTTTCCAAGAGGAGAGGAAAGTAGACTGGATCCCAAAGGTCTGTAGTTAATTAGAAAATAAGAGTATGATTTGGAGGTTGGAACACTCTTGTAGATTTCTCACAGAAGCAAAGCAAAGGAAATGTGTAGAGAAGAAAGACGAATGTTGTTACCCATAGCCAACTTAAGAGTTAAGATAACAAGGAAACTTTATTGATCTCCTGATTCCCATAGTTCTCCAGTAGCTGACATCTCACCTATCCTTTCCTCCCCTAATTAATTATAAAATTAATAATGGCTAGTATTTGTTGAGAATGTAATATGCACTAATCATTTCCTTAAGGGCTTTATATAATGCGTTATTTAGTTCTCACATCAACCTTAAGAGGCAAGCGGTTTTATTCCCATCTTAAAGATGAGGACACTGACGAACATGAAGGTCAAATGACCTGAAATAATTTTCAAAGCTAATACAGATAGGGATTGAGACTTGTATCTGTCTCAATTTAGACTTGAAGAAAATTGAAATTGACATCTCTTAGACAGCTCTCTGATCTGTGGAAAGGCTTTGTTTTCAAGAAAGATTTTTTATTGTGAGAAAGTGTCTTTATAACTGATGCTAAATGTATTAAATTTTTCTTTTTTTATTTAATGCTTTTCATGTACATACCATGAACTTTCTCTTTTTATTTAATTAATCCATGTATATACCATGAACTTTCTCCCTGAGAAAACTGGAGTGTGATGATTATCTTTGTTAGACTATTCTTATCTCCTTTACAGCAGATACACAGATTGAGAAATGGTTAACTATAGCAGTTCGAGCTATCTTAACTGAATTTAATTTATTCAAATCTAATTCAGTCAATTGATTCAGTGGCCTTGTAAAGGCATGACCTTTCTCATGAGGGAACTAGAGATACTATTTATTTATTTATTTATTTTTAACATTTAAATAGTACTCTTCATTTAATACCATAAATTCTGCTTTTCTAAATTACATTTTAAATCTGCAAATCTCTTTCTACTTCTACCCAATTGATACAATTTATTAATGACATAATTCCGAGCCTCTTTGTGTATAAACACAATCTTAAGCTTGAAGGACATCCACAGATATTAAACATCATGAACTAGACTTAGTAGAGTGTATTAATGGCTATGTTTCCCCAGCGCCAGAGCCCAATGTCACAGCAAATTAATATGTTAGCTACAAAAGAACAGAATTTTTTTTTAGCATCTAAATATGTACTCTTCTTTCTCTTCCCTATACCAAGGACATTTAGGAGGAAATATTTTTAAAACCAATACAAGTAACAAGCCTCTCACAAACAAGGCGCCAACCAGAGACTTAGTAAGGTACTGAAAAAACATCTTTCATATTCTTCCCTTGAGAGTCCATCTTCTTATGTATTTTTCTCATGCAACTGACTTTCAACCTAGCAGACATATTACATCAGTTCCCAAGTGAAAAGATCAGATAATCATATTAAACATACACTGTAATTGAGAGAAATGCACGGTAGAAGAATAGAGGGATTTGTAAATGGGGGGAGAGGTATTTGCAAAACAGTGGCTCATTGGAAATAGAGTTTGTTTTGAAAAATCTACCCTCTTTGTACTTAGAAATTATTCTTATATTCTAGCCAGAGGAAAATGAATTTGAATAAGTTTTATCATTAGGCATGTACATGATGCTATTTCCTTGTCATCTGGGACTTTGGACATAATTGACTTTCTGAGAATTGGCCACTAAGAATATTCAGAAACATATTAACTCTTTCATAAGATTCATATAGTAAACTAATTTATGCTGTATACAAAATGCTACTCTTGTGATCAACAGGGATAACTGCTGGTCCACATTTGCCTAAATTAGTCTCAGGAACAGAATAAACTTACTTGGCTGAAATAAAAAAACAGCACCTATACAATACTCCACATTTTGCATGTATGTGTGAGCCAATTTAAATACAAGGTAATAGGCTACAGCCAGTCAACAACACAATAAGGAAAAGGATATTGGCATGGTATTTTCAGCCATCTGCTTGACTAAATGGGATTACTGCTAACAGCTAACTTGAAATTGTCTGGTGGATTTAATTAAAACAGAAGCTAGTTCAGAATTGCTCAGACCAAAAGAATATTTCCTTCTGTCAGAGTCATTTTAAGAGGGAATTTGAAATCATTGCAAACCATGTCTTTATCCTAGTCTTTCCTTCACTGTGTGATGACCAAGATTCTGCCTATATACAATCAATGACAGAAGTATTTGAAGGGCAGGCAGGTTTTTAGCTGATGAGCAATTGGGAGTCATTTTATTACTTGAATTTCTTTTCCAGGAACTACCATCAAAACTGCCATAGAAGTTCTTATTTGTTCTTTCCATTCTTGGGTATTGTTAAAAGAGTAAGTAGAAAACTTACTGTCAAAACTGTGAGAATTTGGTTAAAAATAACCCAGTCTTTAAACTGGACCAAAACTGAATAGTAGTGAATCAAATTAGAACTCTGATCACTTAAACTGAGGACATATGCAAACTATTCATATTAAAAAAAAAAACAGGAAAACATTGTATGTGGTAGGTGGGTGGGGGAAAATAAGTGCACTGATTGATGAAATCAGTCAGTTTGGTGGAAATATCAAATTAGTGAGTAGCCAAAATAGCTTATATGTGTGGCTTTCATTTAGTTCAGTGTAACAAACATTATTCTGCATTCCCGACCACGTGGTCATCATTATACTAAGTGATGGAAAAAGAACACTGTCCCTTCCTCAAATGTCTTAAACATATAAATTGGTACTTGCAGTTTAATTCCACACATTGGTGATGAATATATGAACAACAATCATAATTTCTAAAGATATTGGAATAAAATATTGGGCATAGACCAGGCACAGTGGCTCAAGTCTGCAATCCCAGCATTTTGGGAGGCTGAGGTGAGGGGGTTGCCTGAGCCCACTGGTTTAAGAACAGCCCAGGCAACTTGGCGAGACCTCATCTCTACAATGAATCAAAAATTAGCCAGGCATGGTAGCAGTCGTCTGTAGTTCTGGCTACTTGGAAAGCTGAGGCGGAAGGATCGCCTGAGCCCAGCAGGTCGACACTGGGGTGGCTGTGAGCGTGCCACTGTACTCCAGCCTGGGTGACAGAGTGAGACTCTGACTCAAAAAAAAAAAGGGCATAGGTAAAGTTTAAAGATAAATACCGATCAAGGTGACTTTAATGTTTCCCTCAGTTTGACTAAACTTTACACAGGGTTCTTTCTGATTCTAGGTCCTTGACCTCTCTTTCCTAGAGCATTTACTTTTTAAAAAGTAGTAATTGTAAATTATTTCTCTACTACCTTTGAGATTTAAATCTTTAAAAAGTCGATTGCCAGTTCTATAACTCAAAACTATTTTTCTGAAGGTCCTGGGAGCCATTCCTTTAAAATTGAATCATCAAGAAAGACAGAGCCCTATCTCCCAGTCTCAGTGGAAGAACAGAAACCTAACTTCCATGGGAGCCAATTAGCAAGCACAGGTAGACCAAGCACAGAGAAAAACATTTGCAAACTCAAAAATAACCCAACGTTCTGGACATATCTCATTGAGCAACCGTCTCCCTAGCATCCTTCAGGACTTTTCTACTAGCTCGTCTCAGCTCTTAAAAAAAACCCTGCTCTTTGTTTCAATGAAGTTACATTCAGACTTAGTTCTCATCTCTTTCTCCTTTTGCAATAGCCTTGAATAAAGTCTTCCTTGCCTGTTACACTTTCAATTAAAAGCCAAGAATTAGACAAGCAGGTAATATCTTTCCAAGCAGAAACGTAACATCGAAGACCTGGAAATATCATTCTACGATGTATTTGGGGAGATCTACCCATATTTGCCACATCTGTGGGACTTCAGTCCTCTCTGCCTACAACTCACTCCAACCCCACCCCATTAGCAGTGTTAGGATGCAGATTCCTTCTGAAAATACCATACATTGTCTTCTACTCTCTCCCTCCTAGTCCAGTGGAATCATATCCAAGACCTACATCCTCAATCCTTTTGTATTCCTATCTTCCTCTTGTCCTTCCATGCAATCTGCTAGGCAAGTAGGTTTGAATACAAATCATTCCGCCATAGCTCTTCCCTGGAACAAGGAGGTAGAGTTGGATAACTGTTGAACGGGGCAGAAAGATCATGGAAAAGTCAGGCAGAAAACAAATTAATATCCCCCACCAAATTTATTGGACCAAGTTCAATTTCTCTCTAAAGTAATTCTTAAAGTCACAGACTTATGTAGAGATCACATCTCTTTTATCCCAAAACCCCACTCCACCCAGCATAATAAGTTCTTTGTTCTGAGGTGCTCCTGGTATTAAGGGTGAAGGGGAGGATTTTCTTTAGTTTACTTCCTCTTCCGATCTGTGACTAGAACTCTCCAGTATCCACTCAGTTCTTCCCATCTTCTTGATTAAAAAATCCTAAGAGGTCTTTTTGTAGTATAGTTCTTCCATTTTATAGAAGGAAACTACGACACAGAGAACTGCAGGAACAAACCTAAATGTATGAAGCTGGTCAATTACACAGTCTGAATCAGAACCATAACTCTTTCTTATCTGTTTAGTGATTGACCCCTCTAAACTACATCCTGGGTATCTATGGGCAACTTGCTTGACCATTCTAAGTTTCAGATTCCTTATCTGCAAAATATGTTCATATAAGTCACTTCATAGGGCTATTATGAAAAGAAATGATATAGGCGAGCACTTGGTGCAGTCTGACAGTTTGTGCTCAATAAACACTAGCTCTCTCATCAGTGATCTATCATAGCATTTATCACACTACACTGATATCATTTATTTATGTCTCTATCTCAATTCACTGAAAGTTCCTTTGGTGAAAGAATTGGTATTTACTTGATGATCTATCCCTAAAACTTTACCCAGTATAGTTGCCTAGTAAATAAAATGTTAAAGTGTGTAAAAAAGAGGCGTAAAAATAACCACAGATTTTATGGGCACCAAAACTGTTTAAAAATAATCCTTTCTAGGGAAAGGGAAATGGGGAACTATTGTTTAATAACTAACACAGAGTTTTTATTTGGGATAATGAAAAATTTCTGGAAACGGATAGTGATGATGGTGGTACAACTGTGTGAATATACTTTTGTATATTTTAAAAGGATTAATGTGGCAAATTTTATGTTTTTATATATTAGACTGCAACTTTTTTTAAGTAACCCCCTAACAAGTTGCATTTATATAGAACATTTTGTAGTATTACAGGAAGAAAACTGAAGCCCATACTTACACCAGTTTGAGACTTGGTCTCAGTCTGGAAGTCACCCTTCTCTTTCCCACCTTCCCACTAACAAAAGAGGATGGACTGTTATTCTCTCCCCAGCTCCACAACTGTGCCAGGAAGAGGAAGAAGCAAAGAGACATTTTCCTACACATGCAAAGAGGAGTTATTCCTAAAAATGACTAGCTAGTGATAGCCATCTTGGGGAGAAACAATCAGAGAACTGTAAATATTGTGGACAACACTGTATTTCAAATCCAAATGTTTAAGACCTGTAGACACTTGTTCAGGGACTGAGAAAACTTTTTATTTGTCAATTAAAGCACCGGCTGTCTAGGTTCTTAGGCCTTCCCTTAAACTTGCACAGGCTTCTAGAGGAGTCACTGATAATCACCCAAGCATCCAACCTTTCTTCCGCCTACATCTTCCTGATGCTGCCTGTTTCCCAATCATGTCAGTCCATGGCATTGTCCATCACCCACAGAAGAGTCCAAGAGGGAGGCTGGAGATACCTATTGTTAGATAGCAGTGGGGTGGAAAGACCAAGATTCCTGGTATCTAGAGTGCACGTTACATAAACAGTGTCTCTTACAGCAGTGGTCCCCAACCTTTTGGCATCAGGGACCGGTTTTGTGGAAGACAATATTTCCACAGAGGGTGGGGGTGGGAGTGGGAGTGGGGGTGGTGGATATAAGCAGTCAAACCTCACTGCTAATGTTAATTTGTATTTGCAGCCACTCCCCAGCACCTCCCCAGCTCCACCTCAGATCATCATGCATTATATTCTCATAAGTAGCATGAAACCTGGATTCCACACATGCACAGGTCACAATAGGGTTCATGCTCCTATGAGAATCTAATGCCTGCCTTATCTGACAGAAGGTGGAGCTCAGGTGGTAATGTCAGCGATGGGAAGCAGCTGTAAACACAGATGAAGCTTTCTTTGTTTGCTCATTGGCCACTTGCCTTCTGCTGTGCAGTCTGGTTCCTAACAAACCATGTCTTGGGGTTGGGGACCTCTATCTTACAGAACACAATCTCTGCCAAGCTTTTTGTTATCCGGGTGTGCAGACAGGTTATGGAGGACTCCCAAATTACTTCCTATCTCCTCTGACAAGTTCTCCTGGGTTCCAAGAGGAAGAGTTGTTACTCCCAGTTTCCTTTTTCTCCTGCTGTCCTACTTGATGAGGGATAAAATAGAAACTATGCAAGTAAATGTGCAATATTGAACATTTCTTTAAAATATAAAAATTTCTTACAGATTTTAGCTAGTGTTTTATAGCCACCTACTGGCCAAAATTGGGTTTTGCAACTGGAAATGCAATTTTCTCTAAAACATTAGTTCCAGATTCTAACTTTATTTGCTTTCTAAATACTGCTCTGAGATAGATAACTATGAGAAAACTTAGATTAACTAAGAAAACTAAACACGAGGAAGCCAAATATAAGTTCATTTCAGAATGTTTCCTTAAACAGTCTCTAAACTTCTGTGTTCTCCAAATGGGCACACACGACTGAGGTTTTGTTCTAGGAGTGGAAGGACCATGATAACTATTTTTATACTATTTTACGTAGCTAACATCATTTGAGTGCCTACTATGTGCCAGATACTATTCTGAATGCTTTTCAGTCAGTACTACTCACTTAATCTCCATGACAGCTCTAAGATAAGTTCTCTTATATCCAATTCTCTCTCTCTCTTTTTTTTTTCTTAAAGATGGGGTCTCAGCCGAGCTCAGTGGCTTAGCTTATAATCCCACGCTTTGGGAGGCCCAGGTGAGTGAGTTGCCTGAGCCCGCGGGTTCGAGACCCACCTGGGCAACTTGGTGAGACCTCATCTCTACAATAAAAAAAATAAATAAATAAATAAATTAGCCGGGCGTGGTAGCGCGCGCCTGTAGTTCCGGCTACTTGGAAGGCTGAGGTGGAAGAATCGCTGGAGCCCAGCAGGTTGAGGCTGTGGTGGCCGGGAGCGTGCCACTGCACTCCAGTCTGGGTGATGGAGTAAGACTCCAACTCAGGAAAAAAAAAAAAAAGACGGGGTCTCACTGTGTTGCCCAAGCTGTTCTCAAACTCCTAGCCTCAAGCAATTTTTCTCCTTCAGCCTCTCAAAGTTCTGGGATTACAGGCATGAGCCACCACACCAGGCCTTATGCCCAATTCTTAAAAAAGAAAACGAAGATTCAGAGAAGTGAAATAATTTGCCTCAAGATCAACTAGCTATTAGCTGACAGAGTTAAGATTTAAAACTCAACAGTATAGCTCCAGAACCATCGGTCTGTTTAGCATAGGATAAATATGTACATCTGGTAACTTAGGGAATTGAACTCAAAAAGGCTCCCCACCAATCTAAAGCTTGCTAATACTTTAACTAGTGTATAATTATGTTTTAAACATATGGGAAAGACAGAAGAGTCCTAGGAAGTTGGGGATGGAACTTGATAAAGGAATATCTCAGAGAAATTTCAGATAGTAGGAATTTGACTTCAAAGGTTGGTGTGAAATGAACAGGTATGGCCCAAGTACATTAGGACAGCAGCATCAATGGAGGTAGCAGTGCAATGGAGGAAGGTGAGGGTATGTAGGTGGGTAAACAGAGCCGTGTGAGATGTGAATGAGTGACAGGGAGATTTGGGTGGGAAGGAGGAAAGTCAGGAAGGTCAATTTAGGCCACATTGTTCATGTAGGATCTTAATATCAGATTAGATATTTAGCCAAATGGCTATAAAGAGGTATCTAGAGTTTTAAAAATAATGTTTATTGTTTTTATAATGTTTTGAAAGCAAGGTGTGTCCAGTGTGAAATACTTGGAAGTCAAGAAAGACAGAAAGCTAAAAGATTATGTGTAACTCTGCTTCCCTTTGTTAATATTTGTAATATATCTTTCGTTTTTACTACACACACATATTTTCCCCCCAAATAATCTTATTACATTTTACATAATAATTATGCAGTATTTTAATGTTTTGTTTTTCATTGTAGTACATGTCTACCATAAAATAAGTAACAAAATGGTAACATAAACACTAAAAGCAAAACTAAAATTATGAACAATTTCAAGTTTCCACCATTAACTATCATTTTTGTTGCATGTATGTGTATACATATGAGTGTATCCTTTTGAAAAAATACAGATCCCATTAAAAAACAGAATAGTCATTTACAAACGGTTTCAGACCCTGCTGTGTTCTTTTAATATATCATGAACATGTTGATATTATATATAATATATATATATTTTTTGAGAAAGCAGGATTTATTAAGAGAACAGAAAATCTCCCACAGTGGGAGGGGACGCAAAAGGGTTTCCCTGATATTATATTTTTCCAGCAAAATTTAATTTCAGTAGTACTACAAAAAAAATTTGCTCCATCTCATTTTTTAAAACAGAATTTATGTCTGTGAGAAATAAATAAATGTATGTGTGGGTCTATTGTTAGACTTTCTATTTCTGTTTTATTTATCTAATTGTCTAACTTGATCTCAATATTATAATCTTGATCAATGTCACTATACCAAGACTTGAAGTCAGGTAGTAAAAGTTAGATAACTTGGCCGGGCTCTGTGGCTCAGCCTGTAATCCTGTGCCTTGGGAGGCCGAGGTGAGTGGATTGCCTGAGTCTGCAGGTTCGAGACCCACCTGGGCAACTTGGCAAGACCTCATCTCTACAATAAATCAAAAAATTAGCCGGGTGTGGTAGCGCGCGCCTGTAGCTCCAGCTACTTGGAAGGCTGAGGCGGAAGGATCGCCGGAGCCCAGAAGGTTGAGGCTGCGGTGGCTGGGAGCGGCCACTGCACTCCAGTCTAGGCGACAGAGTGAGACTCCAACTCAAAAAAAAAAAAAAAGTTAGATGACTTTGTTCTTTTTCAAAGTTGTTTTGGCTATTCTATGTCCTTCACATTTCCACATGAAATGACTGTCAACATCTACAAATGAGCTTGCTGAGATTTTCATTAGGACTGTATTATATCTGTAGATCAAATGGGGAAGAGTTAACATTATATGCATATTTATTCATAAATATGACATTTATGTAAACTTATTTAGGACTTTGATTTCTCTCAGTAAGTTTTTTAGTTTGCAGTATAAAGGTTACACACATTTTTTCTCATATTTATTGCTAACTTATTTATATTTTTATATTATCATAAAGGTATTGTGAAGTTAACTTTAATTCTCAGTTGTTTGTAACTAGTATATATACAATTTTATTTATTTATTTATTTATTTTTTGTTTTTTGTTTTTTGTTTTTTTTGAGTTGGAGTCTCACTCTGTCACCCAGACTGGAGTGCAGCGGCCGCTCCCAGCCACCACAGCCTCCACCCGCTGGGCTCCGGTGATCCTTCCGCCTCAGCCTTCCAAGTAGCTGGAACTACAGGCGCGCACTACCACGCCCGGCTAATT
>CAUYQG010089033.1:0-17731 GCA_963574415.1 Tarsius wallacei
TACAATAAAATCAAAAAATTAGCTGGGCGTGGTAGCACGCGCCTGTAGTTTCAGCTACTTGGAAGGCTGAGGCGGAAGGATCGCTGGAGCCCAGCAGTTCGAGGCTGCGGTGGCCGGGAGCGGCCACTGCACTCCAGTCTGGGCGACAGAGTGAGACTCCAACTCAAAAAAAAAAAAAAAAAAAAAAAGAAATTCACACTCACAAATGCTCACATAAATAAATAGTCAACTATGAGATCGGTAGAAGGGTCACAGCAAGTTTGGGAACTGAAACTTATCAAAATACATTGCATAATAATTGCAAATATGATGTATTTTATTATTTGAATATCACAGAACAGGAAGCTAATGATAGTTGGGAATGATTCAAAAGATTGTAATCCTTCTAAGTGTTAGTTATCTCTCTAGAAAATATCTGTTTATATCAAGACACACACTTGGCCATAGGGCCATCCTATTATGGTGTTCATGTCAGGCTCACAAGAGAAGTACAGATGCATTGTATTTATGTGACACTTCCCTTGGTAGTGTTACCTATAAAAGCCCATATTCTTTTATCACAATTGTGTGGTTTAATTTATAGAGAAAGTGCCAACTTTTTCTGCATCTCTCTTTTCTTCACTGGGTTGTTATGTCGTTCTATTGCTGTGAACTTCATGTAGTCCAACTATAAACCCACCCAAAGGAAAACTTAAACAGCTTCATTGTCAGCTGGACTCTGACTTTGTTCTGCAGGCAATAAAACTATATGTCCCTGGCTAAATGTAAATAGATGAGGTTTAGTATTATCTTTCTGGAGATAAACTTCAATGCTTGATTTTTCCACATTGAATCATTTAATGGATTTTTTCCACGTGATAGTTTTTTATATGCTAATGAAACATGTAAAGTGTGACATTAAATAGCATAAGGTTTAAGTAGCACTAACATGGTGAGATTGGAAAAGTCTTTTAAAGTCCTGGTCCCTGTGATGCTTTCAATACTTGAAAGTCAGTATAACCAAGTTGTTGTGAACAATCATTCCAACAATCATAGAAATAATAACACTGACTAGTTGCATTAAAGCACATTATATATTAAGGCACAGATTAGCAAATTATAGTCCATGGGCCAGACTCAGCCAGGTGCCTGTTTTTATAAGTACAGTTTTATTGGAGCATTCATTTACATACTATCTGTAACTTCTTTAGCTCTACAATGACAGAGTTCAGTAGTCTGCAAAGCCTAAAATATTTATCTGATCTTTTAAGGAAAAAGCCCATCAATCCCTATATTAGACAGTTAAGTACATCTGTAATACTTATATAGAGCCTTACTTTGCAATGTATTTTGGACATTCTGAAATAATTATGATTTTAAATTTTCTCTTGTCTTCATAAATTATTTAAGTGTCCTAGGAATTCTAGTTTTAGTATCCAAACTTTAGTTGTGCCTTCTTGGCAAAATATGGGTTATGACTTTTATTTCAAATACAAAATTCCTGTAGCATACTTCTTATTTTAGAAATTTTTTTTATAATGTGAATATTATATTTGCCTCTTGACACTTGTGTTGTAATGAATTTTTATTTTATGTGTGTGTTCCAATCCAAATCCGTATCCTTTGAGTTTTGAATTCATAAATAATAGAGCCTATGCTGTGGGGGTTTATCAACCGTGTTGACTTCTCCAATGCCACTTTTAGGACCTAACTGTGGACTCTTCACTTAGTTGCAACATAAGTGAACTTACCCTATCTGCAAAATGGGTCTATTAGCTGTTTACGTGCAAAAAGATGAAACCCTTTGGGCTTCAGAGACTATGCTCTTGATTGCTGCACCATACTTCATGTTTAGTTAGAAGCTAAGCTTTTAAATTGCCCCACATCCCACATATTATTAAGAGTCTATTTGTTTTTCCAAGATTCATGTATTTTACAGAGTGAGAGACTGAACCATCTGTCTCCTATTGAACAGTGGATCACCATTAGCCTGTGGCAGGAAGCACAGAGCACTCACTGGCTCATTTGTCTGCACAAAATACTTTGTTGTAGTGAGGAAAATTAGGGTAAGAGGACCTCTGGAAAGAGGAGGCAAAAGGGAGAATGTTTTCCTTCTGAAGGGGGAAGTAGATACCCTATAGTGAATATGCTACTTTTTACATTCCTGGAAAAGGTACTTTTTCTCCTAGATCTGTGAGAAGGCACCCACGTTGAATACAAATTGAATAGACATGTTTCTTACAAGTAGTGAACTCTGTCTCCTAGGGCATCATGGTGTGTGTTAAGTTATCTCCTATGGAATGCTGGTTTTAATTCTCGATCATTTGAACACTTTCATGCAGATGAGTTTGTTTTGAAGTCGTTCCCCTTTTTTTAGAACACAGCTGATGGAAATTTAATTCTGTGAAACAAAAATAAAAATATTAGTAGTATAAGTTAAATGCATTCAAATTCTCAGCTGTTTCCATTTCATTGGGTTTCAAGAAGATTTAGCAATGCTGCCCACAGGCAGAATACAAACTCAGGGAGGATATGAAACTGCTTGTATAGATGATTTTGTAAGAGTTAGAATACTTTGTTATGTTTACTAGGGAAAATGTTTATTTAGGATTAAATTTGCAAAGCATTTGTCTTACTGAGAAGGGAGAATGCAAACCCCAAGCAGGGCCTTGAGACTTCCTGGGAGTGCTATGGGATTCTCAGTTGCTTGTGAAGGGTAGACTGGAAAAATTTAGACTTCTCTTTCTATATTGATCTTGATAAGCCTTTGTTATCACTGAGTTTTCTCTTTTCCACATGCCTCTCTCTAGCCAACTGTCACAAAGCAAACCAGCTTAATGGAATTTATACTCTTTTTAAAAAATGGCCCCAAAGACCTGGATTAGGCACCTGATGAATATCATTGCATTAGGTCCATTTTGTGTTATACTTGAAAATATCCACTGCATTCAATCAGGTGGGTGATATTACCCATGCACATAAAATGTTCTTTGTCATTTTGTTAGGAATGGCTCAAGATGGGAAAGGAACTTGCAAGCAGTCTAATTAATTATTCAATGTACCTGCTTACCTGGAGTTTCAAGTTGACACGTGAGCACCTTTCTGCCATTCAAGGAAGCCTCTTACTTACTTGCTTTCAACCCTCATCTCTGGTACCTAAAGAAGACGGGTTAAAAGACAGCCAGTCTGGTATAAGTGCCTGGTTCATTCCTTAACTTCATCTGTATTAAATGGAAATTATAATAATAGTATTGATTTCATGGAGTTATACAATAAATAAATATTTTTAAAGGTTTTATAAGAGTATCTGGCACTCAGTCCATATTGTATGTCCCCAAAGTGCTCACTGAAATGTGCAAAGCAGTGGTTGTACAGAAGTAAGCAATGATTTGAATGCTAGTTATTGTTAAGCAGAATGTCAATGTAAATATTTTTAACCCCACTCTGGACTTATTCTTCCTTTTGTTATTTCCTTTTCCTCCTCTTTTTGCCTCACTCTTCCTTAGAACTCACCTGTAACTGATCTTCTAAAAATTTATATTTGGTGTATTCTGTTCTACGATTTCTTTATTCACATGTCACTCATCGTGCCCATCTTCATCTCATTCCCCAGATACCTCAATCCTGGCAATAATCTTCTTCGAGGCAATGTATAGCAATAGTATTGTTGTTCTTCATGATTTTCCAGGATGGTATGTTAATAAGCTTATTATGTGTGTATGTGTGATGAGTTAATTTGAGTCATGAGATCCCTCAGAATATAAAGATGGGAGAAACAGAGCATAACTCCAAGCAGCAAGGTACTTATGGGATTTGTCATTTGTATTTTTTCAATTGCTTTTAGATTATATTTTTTCTTAAATGAGGATATAGACAATCAAGCTGGTGTTATAGAAAGATAACACCAGCACAATTTCTTAATAGCCAGCACAATTTCTCTTCCTACTCTTTACCCCCATCCTCCCCAGATATATTTATAGACATATTTTCAGTCTGATCTTGGCACTGGCCAAATATCTCAGTCTTGAACATACAAAAATTTTATCTTAAGCTCCATAATCTCTATCAGAGCAGTAGAGGGCTGCTATGGAGACCCTCATTTGCATTTTGAGCTTTGCTGATTTTAGAGAAGGAATGATTTCCAAAATAAAACCCTGACTGTAGATCATAGCTTGTGATTTTTTCCAGTTCTACACTGTCTGCAGTTCTTTAATCAGCAAGTTGTCATATCCTACCTCCACATTTAAAATCCCAGGCAGGTAGTTGATTTTTTTGATGAGGAGGGGATCTCAAAGATGTCCCCAGAATCATTATTTTGGTGGTTCATGAGCTCACTGTTTTAGCTCATGATGGGATATTTGCTTCTGTGTATAGGAGAGTGGGTACTAGTTAAACAAGAATTGAAGATGTCTCCCTAACATGTATCATTGTTTTTCAAGAAGGGAGCATTGCTTGAAAGAAAGAAACCCATTGATGCAAAGCACGCCACATAACTGAACAGGTAATTTTCTTTATTGTAACATAAATATTCAAGATATTCAGAAAGAGGTATATGACTAATAGGGTAGTCATTATCACTGTGCTGAAATGGCTACTCCTGTGCACTACTGTGCACTTGATACATCAGATGCACATATCATCTCAACTGATTTTTATTCCAAACCTAGTAAGAAGGCATCACCTGTGGCACGTTCTGCCTAAGTCCATATAGCTGTAAGTGTTAATGTTAGTTGGCAATTTAGGTCTTTTGACTCCTGGTTCAATAAAGTTTTGTGCTTCACAGAGCCACACACAGTATTTTTTCTATCCCCCCCCCTTTTTTTTTAACACTCTAGCATTTGGAAAAGAATATATTCTTATTGTCACAATGTCTGGACTGGGCGTCTCCATGTTTCATGCGTCAAAGATAACTTTTATTTCTGAAATAATTTAAACAATAATTAGATAATGCTGGCTAAACAAATTTAAACAACTTTTTTTCTAGAAAAATGACAAATTTTTTAAAAAGGATGCTCGATTAAGGGATATGAAAACAGGAAGAAAGAGAGAATGTGATATTGTTTAGAAAGAGAGAAAATCTCTTCCCCATTTGCTCCAGCTGTGGTCTTCAGTGACATAATCAGTCACATGGGAGCATATAAAGAAAGTTGGAAAATATCACCACATTTTGAATGTAGGTCTACCCACAAAGCGCCTCATTTACCTCACACAATCCTTTATTATTATTTTTTAAATGAATCCTGCCACATATTATCCTAAACATGACCTTAGGAATCATTCTTCAAAAGAATAAATTTGTCCTGAGGCTGGAAATGACATATTTATTCAGGTAAAATAACATTTTTACTTTGTTTTTTTGAACCAGTCATCATTCTTAGAGAATTTGAATTTTTCTATATATTTCAAAAAGTGAATTTATGCATTTGAACTTAAAGGTTTAAAAAATAAACCACAAATTGGTGGGAAGAAAACTAAAATTAAACATCAGATCACTCTTATTAAATAGCATTTAATGAATGGTGGTTAGTGACTTTACGTTAATAACTTTACATAAGGAAGTTGTCAAGTTTACAATGATGTGAAAAAGTATGTATACTTGAACTTATGGAGACATTAACTTCTACAAGATTCCAAACATTAAAAGAATACAAAGTTTTGGGTCTTTTAAGAAGTTGGAAAAATTATGCTCTATTTTACCTTTCTCCTTAACCAAATTAAACTTTCTCTGATTTTTCTATTGTTTCACTTGATCACTGAAATGCAATATAGTTCCAGTATAAAAGCCATCTTTTGACAAGATTATCATTACTACTATCTGAATGTTTGTGTCTTCCTCAAATTTATTTTAAAACCAAATCACCAATGTAATGGTATTAGGAATTATGGCCTTCAAGAGGTGATTGAATCATGGGGAGAGGGGGCAGAACCCTCATGAATGGGATTAGTGCCTTTATAAAAGAGAAAGAAAGAAAACTCCTTTACTTCTCACCACACTGAGAAGGTGTCATCTATGAACCAAAAGGTAGGCCCTCACCAGAGACTGAATCTGTTGTCATCTTCACCTTGGACTTCCTAGCCTCCAAAGCTCTGAGAAATAAATATTTGTTGTTTATAAGCTACCCAATTTATGATATTTTTGTTATAGCAGCCTAAATAGAACTAAAGCAAGCATACATACTATTCCTGGATGCACATGACATTCTGAAGGGTAGAACTCTCTGCAATGCAAAATTGGATATTAAAGTCAAATAAATCAGCAAAAATTATTCAATGGAAACATTGATGAAAGAGCATAGAGATGGGTGATAAAAGGCTCAGACACTAGTTGGTGTGTATTTTCAGAGAATTTTTAAAAAGCAAATCAATAAATATTATTAAGTATGCATTTAGAACCTAAAACTGTACCATTAAGACATTAGTGCTATGCAAAGGAAATCATCTCTTCTTACCCTTAGGGAGCTTATAAACTGATAGGAGTTAATATTTCTGACAGACCTGGTTTGGTATCTTAGCTCCTGTACCGTTCTCCTGTCTACAGTGGGTTCCCCATGATTCCCTATCCATAGGCTCTTCCTTGTCCTGCTCCCTGGACTCCTTTCTTTTTAGAAAGAAAATTCTTATGCAGCCTCACCTCCACTTTCTATGGTCCAACTTCTTACTTGCTGGTAGCTAGGTCTCACCATATGCCCCCACTTTTGACACATAGGTTTCTGTCTTAGTTTCTATTTTTTAAAATTTATATTTAATATAATTTATTTTTTAATTTATTTTATTTTTAAAATGTGGGGTACAATTCAAAATTAGGTATACAAGTGGTCATCGTACAGGTAAAGTTTGGGCTTACCTAATTTCCATTCTTAAATTCCTAAACTAATAAGCTGAAGAATACCTCACTCTCTTTTTTAAATAAATAATCTAACTTTCCTTTTTTTTAGCTCCTCTTAAGAATGGAGACCTGATCCTGAATCTACTTCTGCAACTGGGAAACTACTACTTGTTTGATTTCCACTTCTTTGTCTAACCACGCTCAGCTCAGAGCTCTGTTTCTAATTGCTGGCCTCCATGGAGAGCTGTGACAACCTGTGTGTAGTACTGTTATTTCTGGAATAGGTGAACCCTTTTTTATTTACAAAAAGCTTCCTATTTAGTGATTTCTAGGTCATTATTCCTGTTCATTTCCAAGTCCCTTTATGCTTGAAATAACTAGTACATATAAGGCCTGGTTTCAAGTTGTGACACATTCCAATAAATGTAGGGTAATATACAATTGAACATTATATTGTATAGTATGGTTATAGTTAATTGTGTATGGTTTTTATGAGATCATTTAAAATAATTATTTAAAATAATTATCACAATTATTTTATTCATTTTTTACTGGACAATGCTTTGGAAGATATACAGATATAGTATAGGACACAAGAATTGGATAAAATTTGGATAAACAAACTTAGGTTCAATCCTGGCATTGTCACTTAATTAGCTCTTTGCTTAATGTTTTTGTGCCTTTTTGTGCCTCAGTCTTCTTATCTGAGATATTAGGATAATAGAGCATATATCTCTCAAAGTTGTTCTGAGAATTAAATGAAGTCATTCATGTAAAGCATTTAGTATTGTGCCTGGCACAAGCAAATGTTCTACTAATTATAGCCCAAGGTATTAGTATAAATCAGGAATTGGCAAACCCTTGAGCAAAATCCTGATGTCTGTCTGTTTTCAGAAAATAAAGTTTTATTGGAATGCAACGATCCGTTTGTTTACAATTGTAGCCACATTTAGAGCTGTTATTGCACTAAAATGATGGAGTTGAATAGTTGCAACAGAGACCATATGTCCTGAAAAGTCTAAAATATTTACTGTCTGGCACTTTATAGAAAAAGTTTGCCAAACTCTATTATAAATAATAAGATATAAAAAATGTACTATGTAAGAGCTCAAAGGTAGGAGACAATTTTTTACTGTGAGATCAGAAAAAGGAGGTGCATTAACCTTAATGAATTTATTTCTATTATTTAACTCTCTGAGATAAAACTTATTCCTGGGCAGAGAGAAATAATTATGCCAAAGATATCTTTCAGAAAATAAATCAGAGAAAGGATACTTGTTTTAGTAAATAATACAGAAAATAATGTTTTACACTGAAAATTAATTTTGTTTCAGGAGAAAGTCACTTCAGAATGTTGTAGTACGTGACTGTTCTGAATTGCTGAAGTAGAGAACACCTGATCTTAGTGTATTATTGACACAGAAGCCCATATATAATGCCATCATGCACTCATAATTAGTTTGTTTAAAAATGAGGTATGAATAACTTGTAAGAATCAAATATATGTAATTAAAATCAAATAAAAATGACAAATTTGTTCCATTTTAACTATTTTAATTATTGGATTATTTAAGTTTTTTTATTTCTTAAGTCACTTTTTGTTTAAAAATGTTTCTGAGGATTTTGTCTTTTGAATCTGAATTTTCAAAATTATTGGCATGAAGTTTTGATATTATTCTTTTAAGCGTCTGCAGTTCCTTAGTGTATCTCGCTTTTAATTCCCATATTGGTATTTATAACTGCTTTCTGGAATAGGTGAACCTTCCAACAAGTCTTGCCAGAAGTTTGGACATTTTTATTAGATGTTAGAAAGAACGAGTTTTGGTTTTACCAATAATCTCTGTTGAATGCTTTTCATTCTTATGTTCTTAATTTCAAATTTTATCTTTTTTTTTTTTTTTTTTTTTTGAGTTGGAGTCTCACTATGTCGCCCAGACTGGAGTGCAGCGGCCGCTCCCGGCCACCGCAGCCTCGACCTGCTGGGCTCCGGCGATCCTTCCACCTCAGCCTTCCAAGTAGCTGGAACTACAGGCGCGCGCTACAACGCCCGGCTAGTTTTTGATTTATTGTAGAGATGAGGTCTTGCTTGCCCAGGCGGGTCTCGAACCCACGGGCTCAGGCAATCCACTCACCTCAGCCTCCCAAGGCGCGGGATTACAGGCTGAGCCACCGAGCCTGGCTTCAATTTTTATCTTTATTATTCCTCTCTTCTTCTCCCCTCCTCCTCTCTTCCCTCTCCTTTCCTCTTCTGCGTACCCTCCCTTCCCCTCTTCTTTCTTGTTTCTCTTGGTAACAGAGTCCTCTCTTACCAGGGCGGAGTGTAATTTCACAATTATAACTCACTGCCGCATCTAACTCCTGGGCTCTGGCAATCCTCCCAACTCAGCCTCCAGAGTAGCTGTGTACCACCATGTCCATCTAATTTTTATTGTATTTAATTTTTTGTAGTGATGGGGTTTTCCTATGTTGCCCAGGCTGGTCTCAAACTTTTTGCCTCAAGCAGTCTTCCCACCTTGGCCTCTCAAACCTCCGGGATTGTACTAATATTTATTCTACCTTCTTTTTTTTCCCTGTTCTTTTCTAATATCGTAAGGATATTATTAGGTCATTAATACTTAGACTTTCTTCTTTTCTAATATGTGTATTTTTTTAAACGCTGTAATTTTCTCTTTACTATTACTTAGGCTGCATCCCACAAGTTGATAAGTATAACTTTATTATCTATTTCAAAATATATTCTAATTTGCATCATTTTTTTCTTTGATCTATGGGTTATTTAGAAAAGTGTCTATTAATTCCAAACAAAGAAATTTTTAAATTTTTAATTATAATTTTGTGATTTAAGTGAATTGTGGTTGAAGATTATACAATGCGTGACTCTAATCTTTTGAAATTTTTTGTTTTGCTTAATGACCCAGAATAAGTCCAATATTTGTAACTATTTCAAATATACTAGAAAAGAACATGTTTTCTCCAGTTTTGGCCACAACAGTTTATGTGTGTTCATAACGCACATGTATTTGTTTTGATTGAGCCCTATGATTTTTGTCTTTAACTGGAACATTTAGCTTACTTATATTTAATGTTATTACTAATACATTTAGATGTATATCTATAATTTATCTGTGTTATTTGTCTTGCCTGTTCTATATTTTTCTTTCTGTTTTTACCTTCTTTGGGACTAATGTACCTTTTCCTTTCTATTGGTTTATAGTTTATACTTCTGTCAGTGCTTATTCTGGAAATTAAAATGTGCATTTTTAACTTGTCAAAGTCAAAAGTTAATCATTGCCTTAACCTTCTATCCTGACAATACAAGGTCCTTAGCACATTTAGCCTTATTCATGCCTGTCCTGATTTAGGTTATTATTGTTATGCATTTTTACTTCTATGTTTGTATTTTTAAAACTCCAAAACATTATTATTATCTTATTTAGTAAGTATCTACTTTGATTTCCCCTCACTTATTTCTCTATCTTTGATATTTATTTGTTATCTCACCCTTTTCTTTCCATCCAAGATCACTTTTCTTCTGCATGAAGTACGTTCATTAGAGTGTCCTCTAGTGTGGGTTGCTGATGCTAAACTTGCTGTCATTTTTGGAGAAAGATAATATCTGAAAATGTCTTTAAGTCTCTCTCATTCTTAAAAATCATCTTTAGTGGGTAAAGGATTCTGGATTGTCAATTATTTCTTTAAGGACATTAAAAATGTCATCCCACAGACTTCTGGCAACCATTTTGTTATTTAAAAGGCAATGGGCAATCTTTCACCACTTTTAAGGCAATATTTCTTTCCTTTTGTTGTAGATTACTTTTTATCTTTTGGCTTTGCTTTGTTTTGAAGTTTCAAAACGTGCCTAGGTATGGATTTATTTTATTTTAGATACTCTGTGCACCTGAATTTGTTGATTATTCTCTGCCATTTTGTCTAGGAAATTCTCTGGCATTGCCCTTCCAAATATTGCCTCTTTCACATATTCTCTCTTATCTCCTCCTGGAATCCAATTAATTGTATGTCAGATCTTTCCATTCCATACACTAGTCATGTCTCTTAGCTTCTTTTTTATTTGTTCTTTCTTTTCTGCATTCTGATCTATCCTCCGGCTCAATAATTCTCTCTTCAGTTATGTCTAATCTCTAATAAAGCTCATTCTTGAGTTTTAAATTTTAGTAATTTTTTATTTCATTATTTTATACAACCACTGGTTTTTAAAAAAATACCTATTGATTTATAGCAGAAATTTTCAATTTATGTTTTTTCTTTAAACACACTAGACAGAGATTTACACAGTTGTCCAAATCTTTGTTAATCTCAGTGTCTCATTTTGATAATTCTAATTCCTTATATTTTGGTGGATTTGTTTCTGTTTTCTATCACTGCTGCTTCTTGCTCATGCTGCCTTAGTGCTATGCATACTTCTATTTTTAACTAGGGATGTCTCATTTTCTTATAATTTTATCTATGGGAATTTTTTTCAGTCAGTGCTAAAATGAAGAGTTATATTTCATCAGAGATAGTTTCCTTTTTCTTCTGTCAGGCTCCGAACAAAGCTACCAATTTAGTTTCAGTTTAGACTATTTTTATTTCATGGCTTGAGGTTTTCCTTTTTGGAGGGAGTTGACATTTTCTGTTACAATGCCTACTGAAGTCAAGCTTACAGTTATTCACAGACGTGAGTGCCCTACCTCGAATAGAATTAAGTCAACTTTACTGAGAAATGGGGAGATGAGATATTGACTTCTGATTTATCTTTACTCTGAGTATACAGCACCATGAAATACTAGCACTAAGAGTCAGAAAGACTTCTCCCCATCTGGCTAGATCCTGCCTTTTGACCATCCTGTGAAACTTACTAGAAGCCTGAGTTTCCCAAATTCAGCAAATGCCTCAAGGCAAAGTAGCTTCACTTAACTCTGGGTTAGAGGTTTTATTTAGATTTTTTTAATGAAAAAGTATTATAGAGCCTAGCTAAATAATCTCATTAATGGTAGCCATAGAATAACAGATTAGAGATACTCAGGGATTCTTGGGCATGTCCCTGTTTGTCAGGACAGTGCTTTTTTTACTTAGTGTTCATGAATTTATTTAAGTGTATATCCTGTCTTTCTGTAGGTTTGAATGCTGCAAGATGACATTTAGAAATTGCACAAACCAAATAATACTGGAAAGGATTTAGAAGCAACGATTGGAGATATGAGTCTCTCCCTTATATGGTTCTAGGGCTATATAAGTCTCTCGAGACAGAATGCCTGGGTTCACCTTAGAAGAATTACCCAACTACTCTGTGACTCAGTTTCCTCATTGCCGAAGTAGGAATACTAAGAGTATGTATCTTAGAGTTGTTGTGAAGATTAGATGAATTAACATATGGAATGTGTTAGAACTAAGCTTGACACTTGGTGAGCTCTCTATGAATGTTTTCAATGCACAAAGGAGACTGAGTGAAAATACAAATACTCCTGGGAAAGATAGCACATTGACTGTGTTCCCATGAGCAGACCAGTTTTAGAAAGTGAGGTGCAACAAGAATGGAGGGCATTGGATGCCTAAGGGATGGAACTGAGAAAGGAGTTTAGGACAAAGTTTGTAGAGGTGCTGCTCTTAGCCCAATTTACATTTAGCCCAGTGTTATTGCTTTTTTTTTTTTTTTATTGCTCTATCTTTCGGTTACATAGGCCTAGTTCTCTTTTCTAGAAACCAATGAGTATACAGACTGATTTTTCTTTTAAGCAAGGAATATATTAAGTAAGGTTGAACATGAATTGTTATTGTGCCACTAGGGGAAAAAAACGGATTCAATTTGATTCTCAAGTGTATTCCTACATTGAATAATAGTGACATTATCATTTAATTATTTAGACATTAGCTTCATTCGCATATGTAGTTTGGGACCATTTAGAAAAAACCTAGAAAGAACAATATTCTGTTTTTATTGTAGAACCCCACTGTTAAATATCTCACGGGCTAATGTTTAATCGCATTCTTAATCTTGCACAGTTCTTGATAATAATTAACCTGAAATAACTACTTCCATACGTGAGCTGGGGACACATTTGCTTTTGTTGTTTCAATTTCCTTTCTCAGGAAGTTAAATGGTTAAAACTTGTAGATCTAAATTGTCCGTGAATAGCCATAAGAGGAAAAAGCCCATGAAAGATGGAGAATAGGAGGTCTGTATGTATTCACTAACACAAACCTACACATTTATTAAACATTTAAAGACTATATTTATATGCATTTTTTTTCAATGTTGTGTGACTAGAATATTATCAAATTTGAAAGTCTTATACTTCACTATGGGGAGTATTTCTCTATTTTCTGGTGACTAAAGTTAAAAGAATCTAATTATCAAAGGCTCTCATTTAAGATAAAATAAATGAGTTAAATAGTGTGTCAACAACACAAGGGTTGTAGTGTGTGGTGTGTGTGTGTGTGTGTGTGTGTGTGTATCCACTTTATGGAGATATGATTGACATTGACATGTAAAAAGCTATATTTAACGTATACAACTGGTTGAGTGTGAGGATAAATATATACCCATGAAACCATCACCACCATCAGGGACATAATCATATTCATCACTTAAAAAAATTTCCTCCTGCTTCATTTATTATTATTATTACTATTTTTACAGTAAGAACACTTAACCTAAGATCTACCCCATGAGGAAATTTTAATTTTATGATACAGTATTATTAGCTATAGGCACGATGCTATAAAGTAGATCTCCAGACCTAATTTGTCTTGCATAGTGAAACTTGTAACCACTGACTGTCACCTCCCCATTTCTCCTTCTCCCATTTCCTGGCAATCACAATTCTATTCTCCGCTTCTATGAGTTAAACTGTTTTAGATTCCACAAATAAGTGAAATCATACAGTATGTATCTTTCTGTGTTAGACTTATTTTACTTAGCATAATATCCTTCAGGTCCATCCATATTATTGCAAAATGGCAAGATTTGCTTCCTTTTTAGGGCTGAATAATACATATGAACAAGTTCCATTCGAAGAGCATATTCGTAAGTCCAATTTGTTTGTAAGACCAACATAGTTAGCCTAGATACCCAGCTAACATAATTGGCTATAAAGCACCAGTTACATCGCCACTGCTTTTACACTTGCTTCTGGATAACCTGAGCTTGAAATAAAGATACTGTGCTCTATACAGTACTGTTTAGTAAAGCATACAAAAGCGTAACCACTTGTAGAGAACGCACACACTTGGCAAAATATGTCAAATATGTGAACTAACTTACGTGATTGCACATGAGAATACATGTTTGCATCTTTGGAAATTAAGTATTTACCACATTTTCTTCATCCCTTTATTCATTGATGGACATTTTGGTTGTGTTCACATCTTGGCTATTGTGAATAATGCTGCATTGGATACTGGGGTGCAGCTATCTCTTTGAAATCCTGATTTCAATGAGATACTCCATTTCTTTAGGTAAACACTTAAAAGTGGGATTGCTGGATCATATGACAGTTATATGTTTAATTTTTTGAGGAAACTTTGTACTGTTTTTTCATAATGGCTATAACAATTTACAATCCCAAAAACTGTATATAAGAATTTTCTTTTGTCCATGTCCTCACCAACACTTGTGATCTTTTCTTTTTTGATAATAGACATCCTAACAGGTGTGAAGTGATATCTTGTGGTTTTGATTTACATTTCCCAGATGATTAGTGATGTTGATATACCTGTTGTTCATTGGTATATCTTCTTTGAAGAAATGTCTATGCCGGTCTTTAGCCCATTTTAAAAATTGGATTATTTGATACATTTGCAATTGAGTTCTATGAGTTTCTTATATAAGATATTAAATAAAAAAGAGTATTTTGCTGTGTATGTAAAATGAGGGATGCTTGCAAAACAACTTCATCTTTTTACATCTGAGATTTTCTATTATCAACAGGATTAAGTATTTCTCTTGAGGTATGTGTTTTCGAATGCTTAGGGAGCTAATCTCACCGCAATATAATAGAATAACTTCTACTCTTGTTAGAGGGAGATACTTCATGCATCAGGAGGATGTGAGATCACTTTTTTGTTGTTAACTGCTTCCCCCACTTTTGGTTGAACATGTGTCATTGGGTTGCTTATTTTTAGATCATTATTTAGAGAAGACAAACAACGATGTCTTTATAAACATCTGTGGCCCCTAGCAATTTAGTGACTGTTTATTTATTCTTGAATAGAAGCTCACTAGAATCTTCCCCAAAACACGTTCCTAGAAGACAATATAAATTTTCTCCATAGTTCAAGTTCTATCTTAAGCCAAATTCACCACCTCCTTGAAGCCTCCTTGATCACACTCATCAGTACCAGTCTTTCCCACCATATTACTTGTCCATATTGCACACGAGTGCTTATTATTTGAGGATACTTTGGGGGTGGGGAATGAGTTGCCTGGCAACTCACAGCACCTATGTGTTCACTGAGTACATGAATCTCTTAGAGCATGTATATTGACGCATAAACTAGATCATGTGAAGTTTAGTATGTGGGTATCAGCTGGCTTTTATTATACTCTAATTAAATCTCATCTCCTTTAGAGTAGAGTAAACTCCTTGAGGGCAGTTGTCATGTCACTCCATTGCAGTTTTCCACAGCACTGGGCACACAGTCATGGCTCAGCAAGTACTCACTAAATGTAATTGAATTGAATTAGATAGGTAGGAAATAACAAAGACTTGTTTGAGTCAGGCTTCATTTATTTGGAATTGAAACACAAATCTTCAGAGTCACTAATCTAGTCCTCATCACCTCACTGTTTGGGGCAACTTGGACTACAAATATCTATCAGTGAGCGGCTCATACTATTCGCAATTTGTGAACAAATTTTAAGCAGTGGATAAAAGAGGAGAACTGAAGTATTTTTGTTTTTTATTCATATAATGCTAACAGTATGCACTGGTTGAAGTTGCCTGAAGGATGCCAACACACCATTCATGTTGGGTACTGTGGCCATTATCATCCCATTCTGTAGCACAGACATTTTCTGACTCTTGTCATGGTACTGGGTACAGTTGTATATTTCCAGTACACATCCAGAATTAAAGGAGACTGTTGGAGCAGTGAGGAAGAACATGGAATTTGCCACAAGATAGACATCAGCTTGACTCCCAGTTCTAATATTTAAACATATTAGTTGAGTGTCTTAGACAAGTAACATAAAGTCTCTGAATCTCCATTTCTTCATTTATCAAATGGAATATAAATGCCTACTTCACATGCTTCTAGGAATGTTAACAATAAGATGATGAGGTGCCTACCACAATGACTGACACAGGGCTGGAGGGTAATACATGTTAGCCTTTGTTATTATTTTCACTTTTGGTCCCTAACACAATGTCTGATATATAATAAGTGCTAAATCAAATTAAATTTGATAAATGAAATCTACTGGACTCATTAACCAATTTTTGTTGTGATGACGGGAAAAAGAAGCTCAACAAAACCACAGGAAGATTCATTAAATGTGAGTTTCTTATGAATTAGGAAAGGTAGAAAAGTCTTTATCCTTGTAACTATGAATGGAATGCTACCATTTAACTTGTATAGTCAAAGTTTGTTAAGTATCTACTATGTAATTAGCACTGAGAACACTCTTTTATTTACTCTGGAGGGTCTTAAAACAGTAAGAAACAGAACTGATGTTGAACATGAGTGAAAAATTTGTCACCTTGGGTTATGGAATTAAAGAGATGTTGGACAAGTTTCTGAACTAGAAGTACCAGCTGTCGTGGTGCCTGAAATTTCAAAATTTGAAATCCATCCCTTTGTTATTTAATTAATACTTACTATTGTGGTATCATTCATTTGTGCTGCACTTTACAGTATCTGCTCTAACACATATAATCTCATTTTGCTATTTTGTAATTGAATTGAATTAGATAGGTAAGGAATAACAAAGTACACAAGCATATAAAGTACACAACATTATGTTATTATAGTCAAGCGAATTAACCTGTTGATCACATTGTTACCTCTTTTTTGTGGTAAAGGCACCTAAAATCTACTTTCTTAGCAAGTTTCTGTTATACAATACAATATTATTGATTATAGTTTTTATGCTGTACATCAGATCTCTAGACTTTTTTCTTCTATATAGCTGTAACTTAGTACTCCTTTTGACTTCCATCTCCCCATTCCCACCTTGTCCCTCACCCTGGTAACTACTATTTTACTCTTTTAATCTCTTATTTTATTATTTTCATACCAACCCAATGAAATAAGAAGAAATTATTATCCCTATTTTGTAGATGAACATATACTTAAGCATTTATTAAGTCAATAAACTTTACTCCTAGTCCAGAGTTCTTTCTCCTGTTAGCTTCAGAATTCCTCTGCTGATAGGAGAGATGCAGACAGGAAGATGTGAATTTTTATTGTGGTGGCTGAGAACTAAGTCCCCAGAGAATAGTAGGCAAGGGATTTCATAATGTCAGAAGTTCTTGCAGAGGAGTGAATACTCTAAGGCAGAATTCTTCAATCTTAGCACATAGCCATTTTGACTGGATTCTTTTTTGTTGTGGGCCTGTCCTGGGCACTGTAGGATGTTTCTTGACATTCTTTTTTTTAATTATTATTTTTTTATTATAAAGATGTGGGGTACAATTCAGGGTTAGGTATACAAACATTGATTATGCAGGCACCCTTGTTGATGAGGTATACCCCTCTCTCCCCTAGCAGTTTCCCTCAACTGCCAATCCCGCCCCCCCCTCCCCTGACAGTTTCCCATTACTGCCAAATGCTTTCTTATAGTGTTATAATTGTTCAAGGTCCGCTTATGAGTGAGAACATATGGTACTCTGTTCTTTGTTTCTGTGATAGATCACTGAGTATGATCGGCACTCCCTCAGTTTGGGCAACAGAATGTGTCTCCAGACATTGCCAGATTTCCCTTGTGGG